>PVKU01009480.1:0-61417 GCA_004027475.1 Anoura caudifer | reverse complement strand
TTATCTAAGAAAAAGAAGATAAAAAATATGAACAGTAAAAAGACAGCAAACTCACGGGTATTAACAACCAGACCTAAAACAAAAGCCAACTAAGCAAACCACTACAACAGGAGCAGAAACCCAGAAATGGAGATCACATGGAGGGTTAGCAATAGGGGAGAGGGAAGAGGAGAGAGGGGGACAAGGTACATAGAACAAGTAGCACAGACGGTGGGTAGAAAATAGACAGGGGGAAGGCAAGAATAGTGTAGGAAATGTAGAAGCTAAAGAACTTATGACACATGGACATGAACTAAAGGGGGGAATGTGGGTGGGAGGGGGTGTGCAGGGTGGAGGGGAATGAAGGGGGGGAAATGGGACAACTGTAATAGCATAATCAATAAAATATAATTAAAAAATCCACTTGGAGCATCTTGTGCCAGTGCTCGGTCTTCTCCTCGGGGACCACTCACTCCAGGGACCCTATTGTCAGCCATGCCAAGGATGTGCTGCCGCACCCTGGATGCACTGTCCTTCCTCCCTACCCCTTGCCAAATGCTAATACTGAATTGGCCACACATGTGTTACAGGATGTTGGTGGGGACTCTTCCTGTGGTCCTATTGCTCTGTGAGGCTTTCCTAATGGAACAGGACATAGAGTAGGAGTTTTCCTGTTGATGACCAAGGGCAAGCTGACAAAAAGTACCACATGTTCTAAAGAAAGACAATCAGGTCAGACCTCTCCCCTAAGTAAGGGCTTACTAAGAAGCAACCAGATGGGCCCTACAGCCAGCAACCACTGCTTCAGCCCTCCTGACCCACTCCCCAGGGCCTGGGGGAGGAGTCCTATGTCTGAGTGAGAGCCCCTCCCGTGGAGGCAGAGGCTCAAAACGTAGGGAGGCCCCCCAAAAGGGAGACCTTCTCGGCCTCTAGCTGGATACTGGGTGGGCCTGATGCTGGAGGGTTTGACAGTTTCACAAGTGAAAGAGTTTTTTCTCTATATCTGTCACTTAAATTTATATTTCCAGGTTTGAAGGGAAAGAAATGATTTAACATGTGGGCTCTTTGAGGTCAAGTCTATTTTCTTTCCTTTACATTTCTAGACATATCAATTTTAAAAAGTGACATCAGGAGAAAGCTATTTTAAAACAGATGGTCCATATTATTATATAGCTACACATTTAAAGATGTGGGTTTTCAGGTAAGATCAAATAGTTGGTTACTGCCAGCAAATATCGACTGTTTTTTAATTGGAAATCTTTAAGTTTTTAAAATAAACCACATACAGTACAATGTATTGTTTCTGGTACGCAGTTCTGGGAGTTCTGACAAACGTATACAGTCACATAACCACCAGCAAAAGCAGATGCAGCACCATTCTGTGCACCCCCCGCCCCCGGTTCCTCTGTATTTGCCCCTTTGCACTAACTCTACTCTGTACTCTCAGCCCCTGGTCACTGCTTCTTCACTGTTTCTGTACTTCTGCCTTTTCCAAAATGCCATATAAGCAAAACCGTGTGGTCTGCAGCCTTTTGAATCTGGACTTTTTTCACATAACATAATGCATTTGAAATTCTTCCACATTCTTGTTTGTATAATGGTTCGGTTTTTTTTTTTATTATTATTTCTGCATAGTATTCTTTTGTACAGATAATTACAGTTTGTTCATTCATTAACTACATGAAGGATGTTTGGATTTCTTTCAATTTAGGGTGATTATTAACAAAGACACTGTAAACATGTATATACAAGTTTTTTTGCTACTTTAAGTCTTCATTTTGGGGGGAGTGAATATCTAGGAGTGAAATTATTGAGTCATATGATAAGCAATGTTTAACTTAAAAGAAATTGCCACACTGTTTTCTAAAACGGCTGTGCCATTTTGTATCCCCACCAGCAATGCGTAGAATTTTAGTGTCTCTCCACCCTCACAAAGCATTGCAACATCACTGTCATGGGCATGTAGAGGTATCTCACTGTGATTTTAACTTGTATTTTCCTGGTGTTAAATAGTACTGAGCATCATTTCATGTGCGTACTTGCTATTGGGATATCTTCTTGGGTAAAGTGTCTGTTCAAAAATTTTCCCATTTTTTATTGCGTTGTTTACTTTCTTATTGTTTTGAAAATTCTTTATGCATTTGTGATACAAGCCCTTGTCAGATACGTGATTTGCAAGTATTTTCTACAGACTATGGCTTGCCTTTTTATTTATTTATCGGTATTTTCTGAAAAACGGAATTGTTAAAATTTGGATTAAGTCCCACTTAGGGGTAACTCAAAAAGACATTAATGAGGGGAAATCCATTAGATAGAATTTCAGTTGGTGCACCTGGTCATTCAATTTGTACAAGAGAATTCACCTGTCCTGGCTGGGTAGTTCAGTTGATTGGAGTGTCATCGCCCTATGTGCCAAGGTTGTAGGTTCAATCCCCAGTCAGGGCACATAAATAAGTGGAACGGCAAATTGATGTTTTTCTCTCAAATCAATAAATTAAAAAATGAAGGAAGGGAGGGAGGGAGGGAAGGAGAAAAAAAGAGAGAGAAAAAGTGGCCCAAGATAAGAACATATATAAACCCATGGAGAATGAAAAATTGTTGGGCTGGTAGGGCAGGGGCTTGGAAGGAGGCAGTTTGGAAGGACCAGGGAGGACAAAGTCTGGAGGAAAGCTTGGGGTTGAACCTAGGAGAAGGAACATGAAGTGTGACTACCTTTGTACTGCATGTTCACATCTACCAGAAAGCATCCACTATGAAGGAAGCACAAGGTAACCAATTAGGCAAACGACTTGGCTAGTTGATATTAGGCAGCCTCTGCTATCAGCCACCCAAGGGTGGCACATTGGCGCAGGAACTGAGGAGCTATTGTGACAGCAGTGGAAGGTATGCATGGGCCCCACAGTACGAGTTTCCACTTACCAAGGCCAAATGTCCAACTTGCCAGCAGCCGTTGAATTCAGCTCAACTTAGCTGGGTGTCAGCTCAACACCAGACTGAGTTTTCTGATGCAGCGTTATCCCTCGAGGAGACCCACGGTGACAAGTTGATTTATGTTTTGTGGAAACAAACATATTCTGGGCATCAGTTTGCTTTCCTATCCACAGGGCCTCAGCCAGCACCAATATCAGAGGATCTAAGAGCATTTTTATCACTGACCTGGAATCTGCATGACAGCAATTCAGACCAAGAGACCCACTTTACAGCAGTAGAGGCACATCAGGGAACACATGCCCACGGGATCCACCGGACCTCTCACATGCCACCTTATCCAGAAGCTGCTGGCCTCAGAGGGAAGAATGGCTTTTGAAGGTGCAACTTGGTGATGATATTCTGCGAATGTTGGCATCCATACTCCAGAATGCAGCATGTATCTTAAATTATCCACCCTGTTTACTCCTGTGTTCCCAGTTGGCAGAGTCTATGGGACAGGGAACCAAAAGGTGGAAGAAAAACCGGCTCCATTTGCCTTTGCTCTCAGGGACTCACTTGGGGGAGTTTGTACTTTCTGTCCTCCCCATTGCAGCTTTTGAGCATCTGGAGGTCCTGGTTCTCGTAATGGGGTGCTTCCACTAGAAGGCTTATTATTAGTCCCATTAAAATTTAAGCTACAAATGCTGCCCTGTCATTTAGGGCTCCTCATGCCAATGGAGATGGGATTGTAGGGAACAAAAGAATCATCATACTTGTACTGAAGGGTAATCGAACCTATTCATCATCAGAAAAAGGTGCTTATTTTGCACAGTTGAGGCAGGAAAGAATGCTTCACATCCAGAAGCTCCACCGTGGTGGTGTCTCTTGGTTCTTCCCTGTTTGGCTTCAATGGTGAATGTGTTGGTGTGGCAAGAATGGCACCAGGTGTTAGACCAGGTGGGGTCAGATGGCACCTAGTTCAGCAACCTTGGTACTCGAGTTTTGTCTAGGGAATAATTCAGAGCCAAGACTCCAACTATAAGAGAAAGTTTATTTGGAAAGTCACAGAGGTAGAAGAAATGAGCAGTAGAAGAAATGGGCTCAGGAAACAAGTTACAGAGGCAAAAGAAGGCCCTTGGAGCTTAGGAGAGAGAAGGGTGAAGGTAAAGTGCCTGTGGGTGGGGGAAGAGGAGGAGGAGTGGAACGATGCTGGGGAGTTCCCCAGAGGGAGAGGAGTTGGGTGCTCAGGCCTAAGGACTTTTACGGTGAAGATTTCAGGGGAGGTGTCAGGGAAGTATCTCAACAGAATATTCATCAGCTTCCCAGGCCTGTCCTTTCAGGGTCATGGGCTCCACTGATTGGTCAGCACCAGGGCAGGGGGTCATGAGCCAATGCAGCTGGTCCTGAGGTCAGCCATGGTGTAGCTTGTCTGGTTTTGCTGCTGTTCTGGGCCTGGAGCTTAAACACAGCTGAGGCCTAGATATGTTTGATGCAGGTCAGAACCTCATTGTCTTAGGGTTTTAATGCTTAAGGGCTATTATCTGGTCCCCTTGTTCGTTTCCCCTCTGAGGGAGTCTACGATTAGCAACACACCAGAGGAGGAAGAGGTTGGGGAGGGTCTGAACCACATGACCAGCGATATGAAAAGTCAGGGGATCTAAACCACAAAAGTGGAGAAACGCTAGCGGGGGAAAGGTCACCCCAGGGACAAGGTCCTTGTTTTCCAGGTTTTGCCTATAGCTGGGCACCAGGGGCTTTCCACCCTGGTGACCTGCTGCACCTGGCTTATCATCCTTGTTCTTCTCATGTCTGTCTAACTGCTTACCACAAATAGACACGTGTAATGGGCACAATGTGAGATGGCATGGTGACAAGGGACTCAAACCAGTCAGGGGTGAGGGTCGGTGTTGCCCCACAAAGTAAGCCCCTTGGAGCAACAAAGTGGTTAGCTGAGGGTAGTGGACACACTCACTGAAAGGAGACAGCGAGTGTCAAGTGTGGCCTTGAAATGAACTGCAGCTCACGGTTCATTTTACTACCCCTCCTCTTGTTCTCTTGTAAAACTTTTCAGGAAATGAGATCCATTAGAATCCTGAGGCAGTTGTCCCCATACGGGATAAATATATGAAGCACGTGGATCTGAGTGGTGTGAGGATGTGCTGTGGTAGTCGCTGGGGTGGGCTACCCAAATTACCCACCCCCACCCCCAGGACTGAGGCACCCATTCTTTCAGCTGTTGGGGATGTTGAAATGTCAGGGGCTCGCAGCTGAATCCCTCTGCAGGAACTGCCTTTGGGAGAGGGAAGTTGCCTCACCCAAAGTTACATCCCTGCCCTAGGGACAGCCATATTCAATGACTTGTCAGTGCTGTAGGAGCCTAAACGTCCTTGCATTATCTTGGGACAACATCGAAGAGCCATTTCAGCTCCAGAGCTCTTCCAGGGGTTGCTTGGAAATTCTGTTGTTACCCTATCATAATTCTCCCCCTGATCAGTTATGGATTTCCTTCATTTCCTCACAGGTGTTTTCCTGACAATGGTTTTCAGTGAAATTGCTATCCCAAAACCTTCACTTCCCATGTGTTTTCCAGGGATCCCGACCTAACCCACCCATACACTTCTGCTCCTATCTAGTTGAGTTAGTGCTTACCAACCTGTCGTACTTATTGTAATTGTTATAATGGATTAAATAGTACATAAACAAATTCATTATGAAAACAGAAAGATGGCTTTTGTTTTGTTAAAACCAAGAATCATGTATTGGGAAAACACAATGATGACAAATTGCTAAGAAAGGTTGCTGTTGAATTAGCTATGGAATTCACGACACCAGACTGGGTGTTAGAAAAGCCACACGGTGCCCACGTGGTGAGCGCACAGTTTATTCAATGTGTGCTTCTTGTTTCATGATGTAGAGTTTGCAGTGGAGTGTAGTTTTTTAATGATAATAGGAATTGGTGTTTTTTTTTTAAATTTTTGAGAACTGTATTATTTTTGTAAAACACACACCTTGTAAAAAAATGACTCAGGAAAGAATAAATAAAAAAATGAAAATTACCTGGAATTCTGCCACCCACAGCAACTTCTATTAACATTTTCGTGAATATTCTTCTGGTATCATTTGTATGAAATACACACAAAAGGATGCAATAAATATCAAATAAAGGGATGGGATATATACACATATATACATACATACACATACTATATACATACATATATACACTATATATACATTACTACATATTATAGCAAATATATCAAATAAATGGATGCATTTCATATATTACTATGTATTATATACTGCTACATAATTCACCCATTTATTTGATATTGTATGCCTATTTCTTTGTAATATCTTTTGTAGATCTTTTTCACTCAGCTACAGGTTGTACTTATAAAGAAATGGTCCCTTTTTATTTAAAAACAGTTTTTTGAGATGTAATTGACTTAGAACATTATGTTAGTGTCAGGTATACAACATAATGATTTGATATTTGTATATATTGTAAAAAGGTTAACAATACATAGTTACGTATTTTTTCTTTTAATGAGAACTTCTTAAGATCTACTCTCTTCATAACTTTCAAATATGCAGCATAGTATAAATTTTTTCTCTTCCTCATAATCAGATTAACTAAAAAATACAGGGGTGGACAAAGTAGGTTTACAGTTGTGAGTATAGGAAGTAGTTTATTCTTGTATCATTATTTATTAATTATTGCATTATTTTCCATACGAACAACTGTAAACCTACTTTTGCCAACCCTTGTATACCCACCAAAAGCCATATTAAGTTATCTTTATACTACATTACCAATGGGATCTATTTTCATTACCTAACTCAAAGAGAATCAGACAATTATTATTTTTGTGGACATTGCAGTTGTAAATCAGTGGTTTAATAATGAAATAGTGTTGGGAACCGCCCTGCCTGGTTTCAGAAACTGTAAGGCTGAGTAAAAAGACTCTGGGACCATAAGCCGCTTAGGAGACAAAGCTTATTCTTCCTTGTGAGGGCACCACCTCTGCCCCCTTTCACTTCACCCTAATTGGCCCTGGGCAGATCACTGGTTAGCCAATGAGGGTGAGATTCCTCAAAGGAGGGATGACCTAAGACAGGAATGATCATGAAGGGGCCCTCAGGGAAGGACCTGGGGGGGCTGTAGAAAAAGGGGGTGATGGTCCCTCGGCTTTGACATAACCTGAGTCCTCATTCTGACTGCAAAAAGTCTCCTAATCTCTTGGCTGCCTTACTTCCCTGCATGACCTAAGCCTGAAACAATGCCAGAGATGGGCGAGGCCCTGTTCTGGAAAGGGTGGGTTCCCTAGGGCGATCAGGCCTAAGAAAGAATGTATAAAATTCTGTGAAACCTGCTTTGCTAATACCCTCAATTTAAATGATAAGGGTCCAAGCATGAAGTGAGTTTGTTCCTCAAATTTTTACTGCCCTTTAGCTACCTGGCCCTGACCCTAAATAAGCCCTCATAGTTCTTTGAATGTTATCTATTGTTTGATCCTTACTGCCTGACAATGATTGATGAGCTTTATGTATACGCCCTGTGTTCCTATGCAAATAAACCCAATAAACTCCCTTTGAGGAACAGGCTCTTTCCTGGACTTAGGCCGCCTTTCCTCCCCAAGCAGATTGTGTCTTGGTAGACTTATTCTCATCGGTGGCAGCCAGGGGAGCCCTGCAGAGCCCCACCCCACAAGATAGAAAGTGCTAGGTCAATTTAGTATCTCATAAGACAGCATGAGTTTCATCAGAAACAAAGGCATGGAAACCTAAACAAAGTTTTTGCAACAGCAAAAGTAAATCAACTCTTTTTTTTTCATTTTTTATTGTTTATGCTAATACAGTTGTCCCAATTTTCCCCATTTGCCCCCCCTACCCAGCATTCCCCACTCCCTCATGCCATCCCCACAGCATTGTTCATGTCTATGGGTCATGCATATAAGTTCTTTTGCTACTCCATTTCCTATACTGTACTTTACATCCCCATGGCTATTCTGTAATTACCTAATTGTACTTCTTACTTCCTTCACCTCTTCACCCATTCTCCCTTACCTGTCCCCAATCTGGCAACCATCAAATGCTCTCTGTATCCATGATTCTGTCTCTATTCTTGTTTGCTTAGTTTGTTTTTTAGATTCAGTTGTTGATAGATAGGTATTTATTGCCATTTTATTATTCATAGTTTTGGTCTTCTTCTTAAATAAATCTCTGTAACATTTCATATAATAATGGTTTGGTGATGATAAACTTCTTTAGTTCTTTTTTTTTGTTTGTTTGTTTAGGAAGCACTTTATCTGCCCTTCAATTCTAAATGATACCTTTGCTGGGTAGAGCTTGGCTGTAGGTCCCTAATGTTCATGACTCTGAATATTTCTTGCCAATCCCTTCTAGCCTACAGAGTTTATTTTGAGAAATCAGCTGACAGTTTTATGGGGACACCCCTGTCGGTAAATAACTGCTTTTCTCTTGCTGCATTTAAGATTTTCTTTTTATCTTTACCTTTGGCTTTTTAATTATGATGTGTCTTGCAGTGGGCCTCTTTTCATTAACCTTTCTTGGGACTCTCTGTGCTTCCTGGACTCGCATATCTACTTCCTTTACAAAATTAGGGAAGTTTTCTTTCATTATTTTTTCAAATAGTTTTCCAATTTCTTTCTCTTTTTCTTCTCCTTCTGGTACCCCTATGATGCAGATGTTAGAACACTTGAAGTTGTCACACAGGCTGCTTACACAATCCTCATTGTTTTTGGATTCTTTTTTCTTCTTGTTGTTCTCATTGGTTGTTTTTTGCTTCCTTATGTTCTAAATCAAGATTCTCAGCTTCATCCACTCTACTGTTGTTTCTCCATAAATTGTCCTTATTTCAATTAGTTCATCCTTCCTTTCTGACTATTCTTTTTTATGCTGTTGAGGTCCTCACTAAGTTTCTTGAGCATCCTTATATCCAGTGTTTTGAACTCTGCATCTGATAAATTTCTTATCTCCATTTTGTTTAGTTCTTTTTCTGAAGTTTTGATCTGTTCTTTCATTTGGGCCATTTTTCTTTACTCATTTTGGCAGCCTCCCTGTGTTTGTTTCTGTTTATTAGGTAGAGCTGCTATGACTCCCTGTCTTGGTAGCATGGCCTAATGTAGTATGTGTCCTTTAGGGTCCAGTGGCACAGCCTCCCCTATCACCCAAGCTGGGTACTTGAGTTGTGCCCTCCATGTGTGCTGAGTACACTATCTTCTTGTAATTGATCTTTGATTGCTGTTGGCAGGTCAATGGAAGGGAATTACCCAACTAATCAACTGAAGGACTGGCTGTGACCACTGACCACCAACCTCTGTCTTCTGTGGAGGATCATCTGTGCAGCTGCAGGGGATTGGTTCTATGATATGGTCTGAAGTTTTCCACTGAGTGTGCAGGCTCCGGGATTTCCTGGGTGGTGACGGCCAAAGTCAGCCCCAACCTGTGTTCTGCCTGGGGAGACTGTGCATGAGCTATAAAGTTGTCTAAGATGTCTGCTACTTTTGCTGAGCTTGGAGATTCCCCTGTGAAGCCAAACTGTGAATCTAGGCTGGCTTCTGCTAGTGCCTGGCCTGGGGCCACTTAGCTGGATGTATGGACATGAGGGGCTCACTGAGATCAACTGTTGCTTGTCTGAGAGGATTTAGGAAGTTGTGAAACATGAGCCAAGATCAGCCATTCATGTGGAAAACTTACAGTTAAAATTTGGATGAGCCTGTAAATTGGGTGGGACCAAGTGTCAGGGGATCTCCAGGCCAGGGCAAACAATGTTTGCCAGGCTGATGGAGTGTCAGATATGGTACCAGCCTGCCAACTCTGTGGCTCTGTGGGGAAGGGCTCAAAAAAGGGACAATGGCCTCTGCTCACCTTTCTTTCTGAGAGAAAACTGTCCCTCAGCTTTCTCTTTGATGCCAGACGCTTCAGTTCCCCTCCTTCTCACCCTGTATGCCACTGATGCATTTCAAGCTGCTACCCTGGTGCTGGAGCTCAGAGAGAGTTAATCTGAGTAAGTTTTGTGTGTAAGTTCTTTAAAGGGAACTGTGTTTGGGACTTGAGAAGTGTCTTCCATTAACTCAATCCCTGCTGGTTTTTGTAGTCAGATGTTACAGGGATTTATCTTCCTGGCACTGGAACCCTGGGCTGGGGGGCCTGCTGTGAGTCTGGGAATCCTCGATCCTGAGATATCCCTCTTGAGTTTTTATCCATCTCAAGTGGATGTGGAACCAGGCCATTCCACATCTACACCCCTCCTACCAGTGTGGATAGATGTGGTTTCTTTAATTCCTTAGTTGTCAGACTTCCATTCATCCCAATTTCTGTTGGTTCTAAGTGATTGTTGTTCTATATTTTAGTTGCAATGTTGCTGTGGTTGTGAGCGGAGGCAAGCCGTGTTTACCTATACCACTTTCTTGACCTGAAGTCCCATTTTTAATTGGATTGTTTGTCTTCCTTGTGTTGAGTCATATGGGTTCTTTACATATTTTGGAGACTAAATCCTTGTCGAATGTATTGGCAAATAAATTTTCTCATACAGTGGGTTCCCTTTTCATTTTGCTGATCATTTCTTTAGTTGTGCAGAAGCTTTTTAGTTTGATGTGGCCCCATTTGTTTATTTTTTCCTTCATTTCCCTTGCCCTAGGAGATATATCGGCAAAGATATTGCTACATGGGGTGTCTGAAATTTTATTGCTTATGTTTTCTTTTAGGATTTTAATGATATTGTGACTTATATTTAAATCTTTTATCCATTTTGAGTTTATTCTAGTGAATGGTGTAAGTTGGTGGTCTAGTTTCATTTTTTTTTTTTGCAACCATTAGTTCAGTGCTCCCTACAACATTTATTGAAGAAACTGTCTTTACTCCATTGTATGCTTTTCCCCCTTTTGTCAAATATTAATTGACTATAAAGCCATGGGTTTATTTCTGCGCTCTCTATTCCATTCTATTGATCTACATGCCTGTCTTGTTCCAGTACCAGACTGTTTTGATAAGTGGCCTTATAGTGTAGTTTGATATCAGGCATTATAATTCCTCCAACTTTGTTCTTCTTTCTCAAGATTGCTGAGTCTATTGGGGTCTATTTTAGTTCCATATGATTTTTGGAATATTTGTCCTAGATATGTGAAATATGTCACTGGTATTTTAATAGGAATTGCATTGGATCTATAGTTTTCTTTGGGTAGTATGGTCATTTTAATGACATCAATTCTTCCAATCCATGAACACAGTATATGTTTCCACTTATTTGTATCTTCCTCAGTTTCTTTCTTCAGTGTCTTATTTTTCCAAATACAGGTCTTTTACCTCCTTGATCAAGTTTATTCCTAGATATATCTTTTTTATTTTATTTTTTATTTTTGGTATACTAGTAACTGGGATTGTTTTCGTAGTTTCTCTTTCTGATAGTTCATTATTAGTATATAGAAATGCCATCGATATCTGAGTATTGACTTTGTATCCTGCTACTTTGCTGAATTCATTTATTACATCTAGTAGTTTTTTGGTGGAGCCTACAGGGTTTTCTACGTACAATATCATGTCATCTGGAATGGGGTTGTAATGCAACTGGAATGGGACTCAGATATCTCATTTTTTAGAGAAATACATAGGCTTTGAGTTTGCCAGTGAGATGTAGCCATTGAAGGAGAGCTCAAACCTATCATTGGTGTATTTTGGGGCAAAATGACAAGATGTAAAATGGAAAAAGAGTAATTTCTAAATGGAGATAGTTATTTTCTGTAGCACTTTTTTTTTTTTTTTTTTTTTTTGTATCTTTGGGAAATAAATAGCTTACAGGTTGCAATACCAAACTTCATTAAAAATGTTTCTCATCCATGGGTCTGACCCATTTAATACAATTTTCTGAATGTATCCATTTGTTTTGCCTCACTTCTCCTTCTGCTTTTGAGTGTGGTTGTTAGAGGTCCAAAAGTATCACCAACACATTTTTCCCAAAAAACTTTTTATAGAGAGCTTTACTTCTGTGGAAAGCAAACTACTTAAAGATCTCCATTATTCTGGAGGGCAGTGGTACTGATGGTAGCCCCCAGTTTAGATAAGTGCAGAAGAAAATTATGCTTTGTATTTGGCTACTACAGCACCAGGAAAAGAAGCCGTTTTACTTCCTCCTTTCCAATATGGATGACTTTTATTTCTTCTTGTCTGATTGCTGTGGCTAGGACTTCCGGTACTATGTTGAATAAGAGTGGTGAAAGTGGACATCCCTGTCTTGTTCCTAATCTTAGAGGAAACACTTTTAGTTTTTGCCCATTGAGTGTGATGTTGGCTGTAGGTTTTTTGTATATGGCCTTTATTATGTTGAAGTAAGATTCCTAAATTGCTACTTTGCAGAGTTTTTATCATAAATAGGTGCTGGATTTTATCAAATTCTTTTTCTGCATCTATTGATATGACCGTGTGATTTTAATTTTCATTGTTTATGTGATGTATCACATTTATTTATTTGTGAATATTGTACCAACCTTGCTTTCCCAGGATAAATCCCACATAATCATAGTGTACGATCTTTGTAATGTATTGCTGGATCTAGTTTGCTAATATTTTGTTGAGGATTTTAGCATCAATGTTTATCAGAGGTATTGGCCTGTAGTTTTATTTCTTCATTGCATCTTTACCTAGTTTTAGAATTAGGATAATATTGGCCTCATAAAAAGAGCTTGGAAGCCTTCCTTCTTAAATTTTTTGGCATAGTTTGAGAAGGAAGGATAGGTGTTAGTTCTTTGAATGATTGGTAAAATTAACCTGTGAAGCCATCTGGTATAGGACTTTTGTTTGCTAGGAGTTTTTTTGATTACTGTTTCAATTTTATTAGTTGTTAGTGGTCTATTCAGGTGTTCTGCTTCTTCTTGATTCAGTTTTGGGAGATTGTATATTCTAAAAATTTATCCATTTTGCCCAGGTTGTTGAATTTCTTGACATATAGTTGATCATAGTAATTTCTTACAATGCTTTGTATTTCTGTGGTTTGTTGTTATTTCCTCTCTTTCATGTCTGATTTTATTAATTTGTATCCTCTCTCTCTTTTTCTGGATGAATTTGTTTAAAGGTTTGTCAACTCTGTTTATCTTTTCAAAGAAACAGCTCCTGGATTTGTTGATCTTTTGAATTGTTTTTTTAGTCTCTGTGTGATTTACTTCCACACTGATCTTGATTATTTACTTCCTTCTACTCCCTTTGGGTTTGGCTTGCTGTTTTTCTAGTTCTTTTAGGTGTAGGGTTAGGTAGTTTATTTGAGATTTTTCTATCTCCTTCAGGTAGGCCTGTAATGCTATGAACTTTCGGGACTGCTTTCACTGTGTCCCATAGGTTTTGAGTTGTTGTGTTTTCATTTTCCTTTGTTTCCAGCTACTTTTTGATTTCTTCTTTGATATCGTTGATGATCCATTCATTGTTTAATAACATGCTATTTAGCCTCCATGTATTTGAATAATTTTGAGGGTTTTTTTTTAACTGAGGTTGATTGCATTGTGATCTAATAAAATGCTTGATATATTTCAATTTTCTTAAATTTGTTAAAACTTATTTTGTGAGTAAATCAACTCTTTATATAAATAGAATTCTTGGGAGAGATTAACCAAAATGAAAGCACGTTTTTCCCAAATAAAAATCAAACCAACAAATATTTATTTGCAAAGCAGTTCTCCTCTAAGTTTCCTTTGTGCACATTTTTAATTTAGTGTGCTTTTAATATTCTGAATTTTTAATATGGAAAAAGTCAAATGGTTTCCCTATTCTTCATTATCTAAAGCATGCAGAGGAGGTTGTAGAAAATGCTAAGGTATGTCACTTGCCCATAGTAGTGTTTTCTAAAGCATAAACTTGGCACTCAGGCAAAGCCATCTCCAAACACTTCAACGTTTTAAATATTAATTTAACAAAAATAAAACAGAGTAATCTGTCCTTTATTCTACTTCTACAACTTATATTAGTGTCTATTATCCCCCCCATCACTTTGCCATGAAAATATTTTACAGAGTCATGGGTTCCATAAGATTCCATGGTGCTTACAAGCTAGAACTCGTCTGCTTTGTGAAGTATTTTTTCATTTTAATCCTACATCATACTTTGGTGTGGTCAATATTTCACTTTCCAAGGACACCTAGAGGCTATCTCTGTGCAATCTTAAAAACTAAAAATGTCTAAAATAAAAATGAAAACAAATCAGTCTTAATGGCTGTGGCAATAGGAAGGTATCCAGTTGTAATGGAACCAGAATAGTTCTAATTTGAGGTCAAAGACATCTGGGTTTGAAGCCCAATTCTGGCAATTATTAGCTGGGTTATCTAAGGCGAGTTTAACCTCTCAACCCGTGCCCCCTTGTATAAAATAGGGTACTTTATTTGGCTAGTGCAAAAACAAGAGAAAATGGATAATGAATGGAAAAGATTGCTATTTAATTGGTGTTTGACAAATGGCAGCTATTGTCAATGACAGACATGTTAAAATCTAGGTTGTTTATATTTGTTCTTGCTCTCTGTTCAAATAATTCAAATAGCCAGGGTGTATATCCTTTAAGATATAAATAATTTATTTTTTAAAAAGATTTTATTTTATTTTATTTTTTTAGAGAGAAAGGAAGGGAGGAAGAAAGAGAGGGAGAGAAAAATCAGTCTGAGACAGAAACTTCAATCTTGTACACGCTAGGCACAGAGACCAAACCCACAATCCAGGCATGTGCCCTGACCAGAACTGTACTTTTGATTGACAATGCCCAGACAACTGAGCCACACCAGTCAGAGCGAAGTTACTATTTTAAACATACCATTATTAGCTATCACATCCATTTCCTCCTAGTCTTCAAGTTGTTACTATACTGTAAATCCTTTGGACAAAGAAAGCCTTACTGTGTCTAGTGATTTGGGTACATTCAACAGTGTTATAATCAGTAAGAATTTAGGGCTTAAAATCAATTTGTCTCTTTTTAAAAATAATTATTTCAATACAGATACCTAAGCAGTGGGTTCAAACATCTAAAACAGTGTTAAGTGGCTTTTTAGTTTTCTCTCATGAATACAGTCCTCCTCAGTAGCAGCATGAGGTTGAGCTTAATTTTGTCAATTCTTTTAGGATCTTTCTGTTAAAGTATAATGGGGTAAGTAATTCAGTCTCTCACATAAGCGCTCAGCCTTTCGTATTTCTTCCTCTTCTCACTGATCTTCTCCCAGATGTTATGGAGAGGTTTATGGCAGTGGGAAATAGAGATGGTTTGCATGATTCTCGACTGTGAGAGAGAAGGGGCCTCAAATCTATTGGAGTCCTTTGCACTCTCCTCTGGTTTCACTATAAGGTGGCTGGTGTGGTGTAGTCCCCAAGTCTACGATGAGGGATCCTTAGAGTTCGCTGGTCCAGTCTGCCCTTTCGGGGCATCAGGCTTGCATCATGAAATCACTTGTACCTGTAACCTTTAATCATGAAGTCTGCACTTTCTGGAGTGTCATTTACCAGTCCTCCTGCTATTAGTTCCAGTCATCCATATAGGGACTTGCCAGGGTGAGGGTGTGGGTTGCTTCATAGAATTGAGTCTTCGGTTATCTATTGCTGCATGACATATTATCCTAAAATTGAGTGGCACAAAACATGATTTTGTGAGTTAGGGGTTTGAGAAGGGCTTGACCAGGCAGTTATCCTTTGTGGTATCTTATGTGTACAGTCATCTGAAGGCTTGACTAGGGCACATGCCTCACTTGTGTGGGAGCCATTGATGCTGGCTGTCATCTGAGAGCTAATCTGGGGTATCACCTTCAGAGTCTCCTGGCATCTCCATTTGCTCAGGCTTTTTATAGCATGGTGGCTGGATTTTAAAAGGCAGTATGTGAAAAGCAAGCATTCCAAGAGATCAAGGCAGAAATTGTGCAGCATCATTTCAATGCATTTAATTGATTATAGGTGAGTTATGAAGGCCAGAATAGATTTAATGAGAGGAGAAGTATCCATAGTCCACCTCCTAATGGAAGTGGCCACTGTTGTTCATCATAATGAGTAAGTTGTGTAAAATGATTTATCTTTTTAAATCATATATACTATAACTGACACAAAACGAGTACAACTAACTAGAGGTTTACTTTAGACTGGGTTTCTCTTTGTCATTAAATCAAGCTCATATCTTTCTATTGTTGGTGTTATACTGTTGTCAGTTGCCTCTCAAGATTATATTTACTGTATTTTGCCATGTATAATGTGCACCCACACTTTTGGCCCAAACTTTCAGGGAAAAAATCTTTCATTTCAAATTTTAATTTAATTATTTATGTACATTTAGATACTTGTTTTTGTATTATAAAGGAATTTTAGCATTTATTTTTGAACATCTTATGGTACAAGAAATATTATGTAACAAACAATGACAAAACACAAGAACAGATATGAGGTATTTCAGGTACTACTCATGTATAATGTGCACCCTTGTTCTTCCCTCAAATATTTGGGCAAAAAAGTGCACACTATACATGGCAAAATACAGTCTCCAAATTAACTGGATCACCTTTTTCTATTTACCACAGGAATGATTCATTTATAAAACCATTTGATGTATTTGGGTGGTGTTTCTTTTTTTCCCATCAAGTGTATTAGTTTCTTCCTAGATTATTGGTGTATTCAGATTTTCTTTTTCTTCTTGGGTGATTTTTTTCTCAGAAATGTATTCATTATGTTAAGATTTTAAAATTGTCATCAATCTTCCTTAATGTGTATTATACAACTACTTTAATGACAGACCATAATTAAGTTTCAAGGTAGAAGATAATTTAACTACTTTATTGGATTATTTAAAAATAGACTTATACTGTCTTTAATTTTTAAAAAATTTCATTGTAAAAGTGTACTACTTGGACAGTGGCAGAGCTGGTTTTACCAAGATAAGTGATTTTCAGCTAAGAACTATAAAATTTGCTGTGTGCTATTTTCTGTAATATATAACAAAGAAACCCGTAAAGGTCATTCAGCAATAAGTCAATAAGCCCACTCAGATTCAGTCTCAGTGGTCCCAGGGTCCACAGTACCCACATTTCCTGGAACAACATTTTGATTTAAAGGCAGCGAGTTGTTTACCAAAGTAACTCAATAAACCAGTTAAGTCACTCAAAGAGTATAATTTTCAAAGGACTATTTATCAAAAAGGTAATTATTAATAACCTATTATATGCACAAAGAGAAAAAAGAAAAATAGAGAAATGTAGCTAAGGAGTCAAAACTATAAGTTTCCTGAAATTCCCTGATAACCAAAATAAAATTGGTTGTTTGGTTAGTTTGATGCAGTATTTGCTGTTGATGGTTTTATTTGTAGAATTTGGGATCCTTACAAAACAAACAATTGCTTTTATTTTATACCTTAATCTGCAGATGGGGTATATCTGTCATAAAGTTAACTTGAGTTAACTTGAGACAGGCTCCCTGGTTAGCCAGGTGATTTCAAATGAGCAGACTGAGGAGCAGTTGACAGTGATTTTGTTGTAAGAGTGCCTATGAATAATTGGTTTCCACAAATATGGTATCGTATTTTTTCTTTATGAATTTATTCAAATTCACTAACTTCTTTCATCCTCCTTCCTTTTTTGTTTTGCTCCCTTCTTATCTCTTCCCTCCCTCCCTTTCATTCATCACTTATTAAATACTATGTGTCAGGCACTATGCTAAGTCTGAGGATTTGAAGAAAACATTTTTTGCTTTTTAAAAGGGGTAAGAAGATAGTAAAGGTGGCATTCACTGTAAGAAAACAAATAATTATAATACAGTATGGTACATGGTCTAAGAGAGAAACAGAATAATCCTAGAGTATATAGAAAAGTTGCCCTATATAGACCTGGAATGGTAAGAAGTAAGGTCAGTTTGATTTTTTGCTGTTAACTGCTCCTTCAGAAGGGAAATGTATAATCATGACCAATACTTTTGCAGATAGAACAGGACTGGTGACAGTTAACCAGATTAAAGTGATGACATTTCAAATTAGGTCACTGGAGATGAACGGAACTAGACGTGATGGAGGCAAAAGTAAATGAAAGGTAGTGAGAAAAAGGAGGCAAAGGTGGAAGTTCTGCAAGATGAGTAAGTTCCAATGATCTGCCATACAACGTACTCAACAGTCCTGTATCGTATGCCTAAAAATTTAAAACAGTAGAAACTCATGTTAAGCGTCCTTACCATTGTGAATTAGAAACACCACTAGCAACAGGAATACTCCCACGATACAATCCTGTGTTGGCCAGGCTGAGCCGCAGCTGGGAAGGATGCCTGGTCCTCCACACCAGCCAGACTCCAGAATCTACTTGATGTGATCCCCTTTGGAATGCCTTCTCTGTTGCCTTCATTTTTCTGAGTTTTGTTTTGTTTTGTTTGAAATAAGACTGCTACTCAATATTTCTAAGGTGTCCCTAATAAGATCACCTAGAATTAAAGAAATTGTTTAATGGGACTAGCTTTGGAATAGCAGAGTCACCATTTACTTTATTTATTTTTTTTAAACCAGGTACTTTTCCTCCTATTTTCTTTATATTTGTCTCTCTGCCAGTCTAAGACATTTGTGGATATGCATTCATTTAACATTTCAGTGTATCTCTAATCCTCTAATCCTCTAAAGCAGCAAAGGTTTTCAACCTTTTTCATCTCATGGCATACATAAACTCATTACTAAAATTCTGCAGCACACCAAACAATATGTTATATTTTCACCAATCTGATAAAAAATTGGCATAATTTTGATATATTCACACTGGGTGGCTATTGTGTTGGCTGTTGTCATTTTTTAAGTTGACACTCTGAGGGAAAAGAGGTCAGTGCCCCTGAGTAAATAGTCAGGTATTGCACGTTTTAAAATTTCTTGCCCTGATTTGTGTGGCTTAGTTGGTTGGGCATCATCTCACAAAGTGAAAGGTCACCCTTTCAATTCCTGGTCAGCGCACATACTTGGGTTGCAGGTTTGGTCCCTGGTCAGGGCATATGTGAGAGGCAACTGACTGATGTTTCTCTCTCACATCAATGTTGTTCTCCTTCTTTCTATCTCCCTTCCCTTCACTCTAGAAATAAATTTTTCGTTTAGTTATTTTCAAGTAAAAATTAATTGAGCACCTACTACATGCTAGGAATTTCTAGTTTTGTGGAGGAGACAAATAGATACTACTCAATATCTTTTCTGTCCTGGGTTGTACTTTATAACTATGCACCTCCCCCCCCCCTCCTCTGAGTCCCAGCTTGGCTTTGTTCCTGGTTTGAGGATGTCTGGTTCTCCTCTAATGGCCTTTGATCCCCTTTCATGTGAACATTTTGTGAATGTTCAGACTGCTTACTGGACAGGCTTGGTTTTCACCGGCTTGTCTGCACAAAAAGATGGAAAGCAAACATTTCACCTCCCTTCCAGGGCGGATTTGGAGTTAAGTTCTTTTTGATCTCAAGGACAGCTAAATTTTCAGTTTTTAATTAACAAGTTAATTTCTAAAGGATCAAAGTCTTTTGTGAAAATGCCACAGGAGAAGAGGGCAGCATGAAGGGGGACAGGGCTTCAGAGGGAAATGGGAAGTTGTGAGAAAGGGATTTTCCAATGAGAGGGGCTTACCAGAGGGCCTCTTGCGAGGCTGGGAGTTGATCCTTAGAGAAACAGCCTAGACAGCTTTGGGCCATTGCTCCAGAAGGGCAGGGTGAGTGGCACTCAGAAAGGGTCACCGTTTGAGGTCCCGAAGTCACAAGTCTCAAAACATCTGACTTCAGTGGAGAAGCCCTTTTCCTAGACACAGGGACCAACCAGCCATTGCCTGGCCCACACCCAGCACTGCCCAGCACAGTGGAGTCCACTCGGGCTTACTCCTTATATGACCACCCAAGCGGATCCCCCTCCACTCCTTCAAAGACCCAAACTATGAACAGATCCAAGAGAAAAGGGCAAGGGCTCCGCTCTTGGGTGGGGGCAGGGAGTTCCCTCATACTTGATTAGACGCTGAACCAGAGAAGTTTAAAATCAGCCTGCAGTGGAATAATAACTGATGTCCCTGTTACCTGTTTCTTTCCCCCAGGATCTGCTCACCCACATGCCCACTTGCCTCCAATACCTCTTTAGTCCCCGTAGCAAGCCATTAGATGCAAACTATAGATGTCAATTGATATTATTAAAAACTTGCAGAAACACCATTCCTTTCTCTCCCTTTATGCACCTTTCTATCACATTTGAATCTTCCTTTTCTTCCATTATCTGCCTTTTCTTTGAACTTGACCTCAAGACTATATTCTTAGATTGGATGCTTCTCCTACTTTTGGCCCTTGGGATTTTGGCTATCCTGTAGGATTTTGAGTTTTTCTGCTCTTACAACCCCGGTGTCTCTTGCCCTACATAGAGCCCAGTCTGACCCCTGCCCCTTGGCCAGTGCCCTAATCAGGCTATGTCCTCCTTTTCCCTCACCAAAAGGGGAACAGTAGGGGGAGACCCTGTCCCTGAGCCTTAGGACAAGCTCCGAGGGATTGACACCAGTGCCTTTTTTTCAAGTAAGCCTACCTGTAAGAGATACCTGTCAAGTTCTTTAGAGTTACCAGACAGTTAGTTTCCTGGCCCATCCTAACTTTCTAGGAATTTCAGAGGAAAAATCTTTGCATTCCACTCTTAAGATAGAAAACCAGGCACTGGGTAAATTGATGTGTGAAGTAACTAGGAGAGCTCAGACTAATTCAAATGATTTGTCTTTAATTCTGTGATTATTAAAACCGCTGTGTGGAAACCAATCTGATTTTGCAAGTACAATAAACCGTGGATGTCTGTCAGTAGTACAACTAACATAATTTTTTATACAATTACTGTTTTTACTGTGTAATAATACTGATATCTCAAAGAAAACATTCTGTATATACATGGTTAATATTGGTAAGTTTTTCTGATATGTCGTACCTGGATGAGCATCCTAAAACCAAGTAACTACTCAGAAAAGAAACTCATCTAGAAACATCTGGATGCTTAAACTTTTAAATTGAAATCTAAATATTTGAATGATATAACCTGTCAAACTCAACTGCACTATATAAGCCTAAGGAAATATTCAGCTATTGCAAGGAAATGTGTATCAATAAAAATCGTGTTCTGAGTTCCTAAGAAATCAGTGAATAATTGCAACCAGTTTTAAAGAACAAACTCTATTAGTCAAAGAATTCTATGGCTTATTTAGAACACCCCAAACACTTTAATCAACACTGCTCAGACCAAGAAATAAGAAAATGTGATTTATGTGCCTTCCCACATATTTTTGCTATTTCATCCTTTCGTTAAATATATAGGACAACTGCCCCAAAGACTTTAAAAGCTTACTCCTGTAGATAAATTTTTTAAATGTGTGTTGACAAAACATTAAACCATATCTCTGCTATCTTCCTCTGAAATTTCTTTCAGGAAGAGTTAATGAATGTGTTTGATATTTGAATATTTACTAATCATTGACAGCTAAAAGGCAGCTGCACTGAAGAATTTTACATGCAATTAATAATATTTAAAATTCATATTATGTTGTAAATTATGGTATTAGTGACACTCTCATTGTTGTGATTATTTGGCACTTGATTCCATTAAAAATGTATTCAACTAATTTTTACATAATGTAGTGGCTTACTTTAATTGAATATGATCCAGAGGTGTTGATATTGAGGGCAGAGATGTTAGGCGTTAATCTCACAATAAAAAGACTGTGGAAATTGAATATAAATGCTGGCAATAATATGCACTTAATGCATACTAATTACCTCTTCCCTAGAAACTTGTTTATATTTGGGTAAAATTGAAATAGGTATTCAATCTACAATGGCTACGATAATTGGCTTACACATCTAATCTTTCATTTTAAATAGCCCTGAGAAGACTTGGGAGCTTAGACAGCCAACTCTCAAGTCCACCCCACAAGTCCATTGTTGACCACCCACTCCCTGCCGCGAGCTTGGTGCCAAGCATCTCAAATGATACAAAGTGAATAGGACACTGTTCACCCTCAAGAACTCTATCATCTACTAAGGGGAAATGACTATGGCACAAGTTCCAAAACAAATTTAATTAAATGTACTATTTAAAAAATAGACTTTAGCAATTTTTTGTCTTCTTAAGAGGATTGTCGTCATTCACATGAAAAGAATTTGCTATGGGCTTACTTTCACTCTTTCACTGATAGAAACTATGGTGAAGTGGGACAAAAAAAAGAAAGAAAGAAAAAGAAAGAAAGAAATTTAAAAAGAGGCAAAATTAAAAGCCTCTTCTAGGTTTTCCAAGGTGCTCAGGGGTCAGAGCAAAGCAGGTGTTTTTCAGCAGAGCACATTAATGAGACTGGAGTTTGGAATAGAAAGCTAAACTGCTCTGCATGATAAAGGCGGGAACTGGAGGTTCTGGAGCCTGAGAAGCAGGACCTTGGAGAACAGACTTAGGTGAGGACAATGCCCCACAGCAGACAGGAGGCTGGAGCTGGGAAGAGAGGGGCCTGTGAGCCGTTCCAGAGGCAGTGCAGTAAAAGATCTTTACACAGAGTATCACATGTGCCATTATAAGCCACTTGCTTTGCTTTAACCTAACTGGTCTTCATCCTATATGCCAAGTGGAGAAGGAGTTGGTGGGGCGGGGGGTGGTGAATTAAAGAAGTGGAGCTTTTCAAGTCTATTTTGGGTGGAGATGGTTGAATATCTGTAAAATGTGATACGTAATTGGGATTAGAGAGCTCAGAGCCTGCAGAAAGCAGAACACACATCTGGAGAATTTGCAAAAATGTAAGGAAGAGCATTAGGCTTCCTATGGGATGAACTTGAATTGAGTTTATTAAATTTCAAAGATGATAGTGATGTTTGCATTTCATAAGGTAGCATAAGACAGCTATCCTCAAAGATGTCCAAAGTGCTGCACGGCTCTCAGGAGGCAGTTATGGCACACTGGGGACAGACAGGGATGGAATGAAGGAAGAGGAGCAGAGCTGGGCATGTTTCCTATATTGTTCATTTCCCTCAACATCCTTTTGCAGTGAGGAAGTCTGCTTTAAAAAGAGACACCATTTTATTCAATCATTACAACCTTGTACGCAGGTTTTAGTATCACTGCTTTTTAGATTAGAAAACTGAGGCTGATCAAAGACGGATACAGCCAGGACTGGAGCCAGCCAGGGTGCCTGGGTCATCTCTGCCTTAACTGTACATAACCCATGGAACTGGTGCATGAGCCAGCATTCGAGTTTGGCCTTGGATTTTAGGAAGCGAAGATATGGTGGGAGGGGAGGACTCATCATGCAGAGGGATCAGAGCAAAGGCAAGGAAATGGGGATTTGGTGGTTCCAGGCCTGGGTGAGAAGAATGAACAGATTGTATGCTAGGCACATAGAAAGTGCTAATAAACATTTACAGAACAAAACTAATTTTTACCTCATCCCCATTCCGCACCATGGACCAGATGCAGAAACAGGATATGGTTCAGTCTGACCGACTCATGGTTTTCACAGATGGTTTTGGGTGGTCAGAAATCTGGAAGGAAGTAGGGGCCAAGTGGTAGGTTTTAAAAGGCGTGGTGAAACATGTATGGCACCTGATTTAATAGTTGATGGGGGGACACTAAAAGTTTTGAGCAGGGGTGTCACATGATTGCCACTGTACTTTCAGAAAATTACCCTGGCAGTGGGTGAAGGATGGCCTAGAGCAGGGCATCTTAGGCTTGAATGTAATGCTGACTCTCTTTCCTTATGTCTGCGATTCTGCATTTCTAACAAGCTTTATGCCTTAGAGACTGACCCAGGGGGACTGGGTGGACTTGGGACTCTGATAACTGCAGGAGAGGAACACTGGAGGAGCAGGCCAGAGGGGAAGTGAGAAGTTATGCACTTGGAGGGCTTCCTTTTTCCAGAGCCTCAGGACAGGAAGAGGAGTTAGAGAAGGAAGAAATGGCAATAGGAGGAGTCTTTAGGGAGCTCTTCGTTCATCTCTGATACAGGAAAGGATCTGAGCTCATGCACTGCTCTGTCCCTTCCCAGCCTTTCTGTGTATACAGGAGTGTTTCCGGTTGTCACTCGTCTCCCACAGCTGACTACAGGAAATTGCTGTTGTCTGGCTCCAGCTTCTCCTAGAGTCCCTTCCAAAGGGGAGGCTGCCTACCATTGTGGCAGTATTAGCCAACCTCCTACTGAGAGCTTTAGGGTGTGCCGGTTGTGGATCTGACCACGATTTCCTCTGCCTGGGCCCTGGCTTCTGGCTCTATTCCTCCCCTTCATCCCCAGCCTGGACCCAGTGGCAAGATCTCTGCTTTGCTCCTGCATCTGGTCCAGGCTATAGTGAAGAGATGTGTGGAGATAGTTCTGTTCCGTCAATGTTTATTTAGTGCTGTCTACATGAACCTTTCTTTTCCTCCCAAGCCAGAAACCTCCAGATCAGAACCCCAACTTTGTTTTTTTAATTTATTTTAATTGTTGTTCTTGTACAGTTTTTCCGTCTTTTGCTCCCACTCCAGCCCACCACCCCAGCCCTCCCCACCTCCCTCCCATTTCCACCCCTGCTAGTTTTTGTCCATGCGTCCTTTATACTTGTTGCTCCAAACCCTTCCCCTTTCCCCCTAAAATTCCCTCCCCTCTTCCCTCTGGTGACTATCAACCCCTTCTCAATTTCAGTGTCTTTGGTTATATTATGCTTGTTTGTTTCTTTTGTTGTTTAGGTTCCTGTTAAAGGTGAGATCATATGGTATTTATCTCTTACCACCTGGCTTATTTCACTTAGCATAATGCTCTCCAGTTCCATCCATGCTGTTGCAAAGGGTAGGAGCTCCTTCTTTCTCTCTGCTGCATAGAATTCCATTGTGTAAATGTACCATAGTTTCTTGATCCATTCATTTACTGATGGGCACCTAGGTTGCTTCCAACACTTGGCTATTGTACGCCAACTTTGAACTGCTTCAGCTGTGCTTCTTCTGAACTCAGCCTTAGAATCTCACCTCCTTACAAGAGACTGTGCTTGGCTCTGTCTCCTGCATCCCCCTGCTCCCTCACTCTGCTCTGAGGGTTCTACTTCTTCCTGATCTCCAGCAGCCTAGAGCCACTTACTCTCTGTAACTGGGTAACCATTAGCCAGGGGACTGGTGACAATTCCAACTGCTACAGAGAGTGGCAGGACAATCAGAACCAGGAAGAGGCCATTGTGTTTGCCAATTGGGAGTCATTAGTGATTGTAGACTAGATAGAGTAGCTTTAGTAAAAAGGTGAAGGCAGAAACCAGATCACAAGTGCAATAAATGGTAGATAGTGAAAGTTAGAAGCAACTAATGTACAGTGTTTGAAAAAATTTGTTGAGAAAAAGAGAAAACAGAAGCTCAAACCAGCAGCAGGATTGAGGGAACAAATTGTGAGTAAACTGGAGGGTTTACCAGGATTGTAGAAAGAAAAATGCTCCGACAGAGACAAGAGAGAAGGAAAACCCCCTGTTGCTACTCCTAGGCACATTCACATTTAGAGAAGGGACTTTTCCAGCCTGCAGACAAGTTTCATTTTGCCTAGATGGTCTTTTAAAAGCATTTAATGAATTGACTCATTTTTTTTTTTTTAAATGGGAACTTAATATTTTTTAAAATCTGGATTTCTATTTTTTTTTTCTTGAAAAGTGTAAGAGCTAGCACCTTTGGGTGCACATTCCCACAGCTGCCATTTATATTATTTGCCTGTCTCTAAAGGCATTGGAATTTGTACCAACTGTTTTAAAGCAATCTATCCTGGTTGAAATTCCAGGCATAAATTATGGTGGTAGAGGAGATATCTTAGGGAAATGAAACCTTCCTGATCACCCCTCAATTTTTATAATGAGTCCCTACCTTGTCTGGGTATCAGAGTGTCCTCTGCCATCCTGGAAATTGCCCCACCCCGAGACACCACAAGTGAGGGACCCTGGGCAGAGACCAGAACAGAGACCAGAACAGACCCTTTACGTTCTGCGAAATGAACTAAAAAGATATTGCTGAACTATTATAGCCGAAAAGCAGCAGAAGTCCCTTGGAATTCCTTGGAGCAACTACTGCCTGAGGTTTCCCTGGCTGCTGACTTCACAGGCTTGTCTAGATCAGTGGTCATCAACCTCAGCCAAAAATTAGAATCACTTTGGGACCTCAAAACACAGATGTCCCAGAGATTATGTATGATTTGATTAATTTTGGTGGGTTCTGGGCACTGCTTCTTAAAGGTTGGCAGGTGATTCTAACGTGTAGCAAATTAACTACCACTGTCATGCTTTGTGGCATTAACCCCTCCCACTCCAGGCCTTCTGAGACCCCCAGACAACACCCTGGACATCTGCAGTAGACACTGTATTTCTCAAACCACCTTTTCACCAGACCCCACTGTCATAACACAGCTAGCTGTCTGGCTGCTTTTTGCACAGAGCATTTCACCTCTCATGGCTGAGTTCAATGATCTAGAAATTTTAACTCTCAGCTGGCAACACTGACCATTTGGCCCAGGCTCAATAAAAGATAATGTGGCCTCTCTCTTATTGGAGCTAGAACAAAGACTCAGGAAAAAGAAAGTGGAAGAATCGAAAGCCAAAGAAACAAATCTACAAAAGGGAAGAATGAAATATGGGTCAGGTAACCAGTTGTCCTAAATTGACTGAGACCATCCCAGATTTTATCTTTTTGAGTAATTATTTTGGGGTAAGAATTCAGACTTCTTGTCAGAGAAGTAGAAAGCCTAGACCTTAGGTGATTTATAAATTTTTTGGATGGCAGGTTGGGAGCGGGAGAAGAATTGCAAAAACTAAATAGTGTTTATAAAATTACTAAGGTTTTTAGCAACTTTCTAAATTGCTAAAATTTCATTGATTTTTTAAAACAGCTATAACAGCTTTATCCAATAGAACTTTCTGGGAAAAGAGAAATTTTCTGTGCTATCAACAACAGCAGCAATTGAGTACTTGAAGTGAAGCTACTATGACTGAGGATCTGAATTTTTAATATTATTTCATTTCAATGAAGTTAAAAGTAAATGAAAACTCCCATGTGTGTTTAATAGCTACTTAGTGTACAGAGCAGATCTCTAGAGCTGCTGTAGTCTGTGAAAGGCACATTTGGGTGTGACTCTTCTCTCATACCTTCTTTTTAGAGACACTATCTCATTTACAGTTTTTGGAAAGAGCCGCCCTATGTATTGAACATAGTAGAAGATATAACTGGGTCAATCTGAATTGTGTCAATCCAAACTGAGTTGGTTAATTTGTCTCTTCCAAGACCCGGGAACCGAGATACTGAAAGACTGCGTCCCTTTGTTAATGGTGAGCTGAACAAGTAGGGTTGGCACTAGAGACTGTGCTATGGAAAGGCAAAGCCCTAAACAACCTGAAGTCATTTTGGGCTGGAGACTGAAAACTACGTAGTGAAACCAGGGGGAGGGGGTTGAGGAGAGAGGAGGAGGGAAAGAGAGGGAAGAAATCGTATTGTTTTGTAAGTGATGGACATAATACCTGAGCTTTGTGGAAGACATTGTTTCTACTTTGGGGGTTAGAGAAGAGAAAAAAATATGTTTAAAGATATAGAAGAAAGAAAAAAGGGAAGATAAGAAAATGCCTTAATGTAAATTCTAGAAATAATGGTGATATGTGTTACCTAATAAGCCAGCTTAGAAGAACCTCATTCTTCAGTTGACAAAGAAAGGCTGTCTTTAATGTGGGAAGGTGGTTCTTTTTGACAACTCTATAGCAGACATACGAGGCTGGGCGTATAATGATTTTCAATAAATATGTGTTGAGTGAATGAATGAACAGATAAGCGAATGAATGAATAAATGAATGAAGCAGCAATGGGGACATGCAGCACCTTCCTAAAATAGTCAGATGACCTTTTTGTTCAACAGTTTTTTTTTCAGCCAAATAAATTTTATTTGTTCTCTGGTTTGGTTTTTAATTATTAATTGGCAGTTAGTCTTATCTTTTCAAATACTTGTAAATTGATATGTAATTCACATACCATAAAACTCATTTTAAGTGTACAATTCTATGTTTTTTAAAGTGTATTACAAGATTGTGCACACTTCACTACTATCTAATTCCAGGATATTTTCCATCATGCCCATTAGCTCTGTTCCCTCCTCCCCTTAGCCTCTAGCAACCATGAATCCATTTGCTGTGGATTTGCCTTTTCTGAACATATAACTTCTGGGTATACAAGTAGGAGTAAAATTACTGGGTCAAAAAATGTAAAATATATGTTTAACCTTTTAAGGAACTGCCAATGACTTTCTCCAAATCCTCACCAACACTTATTTTCCATTTTTTAAAAAAGATTTTATTTATTTATTTTTAGAAAGAAGGGAAGAGAGGGAGAAATGTGGGAGAGAAACAGTGATTGATGTGCCCTGACTGGGAATCGAACCGGTGATCTTTTGGTTTGCAGGATGACACTCAACCCCCTGAGCTACACTAGACAGGGCTCCATTTACATCCCAGTGGGTGTAAAGTGGTATCTTGCTATGTTTTAGATTTGCACTTCCCTGGTGACAAATGAGCATCTTTTGGGGTGTTTATTAGCCATTTTTACAGTATATCTCCTTTAGAGAAATGTCTATTCAAACTCTTTGCTAACTTTTAAATTTTGTTATTTGTCTTTTTGTTGTTGAGTCATAAGAGTTTTCTACATATTCCAGATATTAGATCTTTATCAGATATATGATTTGAAAAATTATTTTCCCCATTTGTTACTGAACAAAAAATGGAGGTTCAGCTGCCTGCCACCACAAAATCCAAACTCCTGAGTCAAGTGCTATTATAAAAGGAAATGGGTGTATTCAGGTACCGAAGGGCCTGGGAGAATGGAGGACTCCTGTCCCGCTCAAACCCCCTCAGTTCTTCAAGGGGTAGGGAAGGGAGGGCTTTCCCCCCTAATCCAATTATCTTTCTAGCTTTTTGGCCTGCTAGGGGCCCTATCCACTCATCTTTCTAGCTTTTGGCGCTCTTGGTGTGAGAACCAACCCCCTGCCGCCATATTGGCCAATGAACAGAGACTCCCTTGGTCCTCCCACTGACTGTTTTACATAACACATTCTGTGGGTTGTCAAAAAAAATTATTAATGGTGTCCTTTGAAGCACATTTTTAATTTGATGAAGTCCATATTTCTATTTTTTCTTTGGTTGTGTGTGCTTTTGGAGTCACATCTAAGAAAATGTTGCCTAATCCAAAGTCATGAATATTTACATGTATGTCTTCTAAGTATTTTATAAGTTTCTGCTCTTAAATTTGTGTCTTTGATCCATTTTAAGTTTTTGTGTATGGTGTGAGATACAGGTCCAACTACTTCTTCTCCCTGTGGATATCCAGTGTCCCAGGACTGTTTGTTGAAAATACCATTCTTTCTTTATTGAATGGTCTTGGTGCCTGTAACAAAAATCAATTGATTGTAGGTAAATGGGTTTATTACTGGATTGTCTATTCTATTCCATTTTCTATATATCTATCCCACAGTGCCACTTACTGTAGCTTTATAGTAAGCTTTGAAATCAAGGAATATGAGCCCTCCAACTTTGTAATTCTTTTTCAAGACTGTTTTAGTTATTCTGGGTTCCTTTCATTTCTATGGGAATTTTAGAATCAGCTTGTCATAAGTCAAAATTTTGATAGGGATTGCATTTAATCTGTAGATCATTTGGGGTTTATTGCCATCTTCAGAATATTAAGTGTACCAGTCTATAAACATGGGATATCTATTTATTTAGGTTTTTAAAAAAATGTCTTTCAACAATATTTCATACAAATGTATAAGTCTTGCGCTTCTTTAGTTAAATGTATTCCTAGGTATTTTATTCTTTGGATGTTATTGTAAACAGTCTTGATTTATTAATTTTCATATTGTTCATTGCTAGTATATAGAAATACAACTGATTTTTATATGAGGTCTGTCTGGAAAAAGCCCAGCCATTGTTAATATAAAGAGAACAATTTGCACAACACCGATGTGACCTGGCATTCAAGGAGAGTGGACTGGAATGCTCATGAATGAACAATGATGACTTCACGTACTAGTCAGTGGGGGGACAGTAGATGTCATTGAGTGAGCATGTGTTCTGGGTGGCTGTCACATTCAAAATGACTGAGCAAGTAGAACAATGAATCTACATCAAATTTCACATTAAGCTTGAACATTCCTCCACAGAAACTATTTGGATAATTCAGAAGGCTTTCAGGGAGGATGTGATGAGTGCAGCACAAATAAAAGTGTGGCATAAGCACTTTAGCGATGGTTGAGAATCTGTTGAAAGTGATCCACATTCTGGAAGGCCTGCAACAAGTGCAACACCTGAGAATGTTGAGCATGTACAGGCTGCAATCAACAAAGATCAAGGACTGACAGTGGGGGAACTAGAAGCTGATCTGGGGATTCCAAAAACTACCATGTCCGATATTTTGACTTAAGGTCTTGGCATGAAACATGTTGTGGCAAAACTTGTTTTGTGGTTTCTGCTACTAGAGCAGAAGGAATATCACGCTGCGGTTGCTAATGACTTGATTCAAACTACTACCAATGAACCAGATTTTCTCAAGAAGGTCATAGCTTTGAAGGAGACTGAGGCATCATTGCCCCCTGTACAATGTTTCTTGTATCTTGTATCTTCTTCAATAAATGTCTCTATTTCTGGATACTTTACAGCAGACCTCGTTATTGATGTTATGTCCTGCTACCTTGCTGAACTGGCTCATTGGCTCAAATAGCTTTATTTTGTGTGTGTGTGTGTGTGTGTGTGTGTATGACTTTTTAGCATTTTTATTTTGGTCCTGAACTTAGGGGAAATGCTTTCAGTTTTTGCCATTAAGTATGATATTAGCTATGCTTTTTTTAATAGTTGCTTTTTATTATGTTGAGTAATTTCCTTTTTATTCTTAGTTTATTGAGTATGTTTTATCCTGAAAGGGTATTACATTTTGTCGGATGCTTTTTCTGCATCTATTGAGATGATCATATGGATTTCTCTTTTAATTCTATTACTGTACTGTATTACATTGGTTAATGTCCATTTGTTGAACCAACTTTGCATTCCTGGAATAAATCCCACTTGCTCAAGGTATATAATCTTTTCACCATTATTTCTTGAGAGCAACAAGTTTTAGTTCACTTCTTGTGTCACCCAAAGCAATCAGACAATACTACAATTAGATCAAGAATTAGTAACCAAGACGTCATTGTGCAATCATCATCATTATTACCATCATTATCAACATTAATATGAGCACAAGTTGATGACTGTCTGAACTACAATGACAGGCCCAAGTGAGAAATCATATTTTAAGGAATTAGATAAAATGTAGAGAGTATTGGCCACGGGGCATTATTAAATTTCATAATGTTATTGAATAATTCTTCCATTCCTGGGGATAAGCCTTGCTTGGTCAAGATCTTCTATTCCTTATTTTAAAAAGTTTTGATAAAATAGAATATAGCCACAGGAAAAGCAATATTTGTCTTAAGTGTCCTGCTTAGACATCAAATGAACAAACAAAACAAACTCAGAGATATAGACAACAGAAGGGTAGTTACCAGAGGGAAACGGGCCGGTGGGGAATGAAGAGGGTAAAGTGGGTCCAATATATGGTGGCAGAGGGAGACCAGACTTCGGGTGATGAGCACCCAATGCAGTGCACAGATGATGTGTTACAGAATTGTACTCTCAAAAAATAATGTTATTAGCCAATGTCACCCTAATAAACTTGATTTTTTAAAAATCCAGCTCAAGGAATTCTCAAAGTAAAACACCTGTTTAACTAGTACACAGATCAAGAAGCAGGCCTTCTTTTGCTTCTTGGTCTGTGTCCTAGCTTAACAGGGGTTTAAAGAGGGGGCATTGTCAGCACCCCAGAATGCCCCCGCATGCCCCATCTCAGTTGCAACCTCCCACTACCTGATAAGGTTAACCGCTGATCCTTTACAAAGACTTATTTTCTATGAAATGCAATTACATATTTTTAAGTGAGAACTTCAAATTTCCATGAACCTTTAAATATGTTATAATTTCTCTCATTCCAGGAACACGTAACTTCTTAAGTAAATTATAACATACATATCATGCTTTGTTTAGGGCTTGTCTATAGCTATACTGACCAGTACAATAGTCACAAGTCATATAAAGATATTGGGCACCTGAAATGTGCTGTCCACACAATAGACTTTGATGACTCAGTACAAAACTAAGATTTTATAATGTCTCAGTAATAACTTTTAAGTAGCCATTACAGGTTGTAATAATAGTATTTTGGATATATTGGGTTAAATCAAACATATTAACAATTTGAAATGTTTCTTTTTAATGTGGCTACTAGAAAATTTTAAGTTACAGATTTGGACCATAATTATATTTCTCCTGGACAATGATTGACACTATGCAGTTAAATAAGGAAATAAATTGTCCTAATATTTTATATGTACATTACTGGAAGTTTTTTTCTTTTTTGACAAAGATCATGCTGGAAGCTAATTCGTAGCCTCTAGGACTGGCACATGCTTGATAGTTAATGGATACTTCTTAACTGTTTGTTAAACTTTATTTTTTTGCTTTTTAGGTTAAGATTCCACATTGTTTAGCTACATGATGATGATATTCCTAAAAGATCAAGAAATGATATGACAAAAGTCTGTATGGAAACTGAAAGAAAAGGAATTGGGCATAAAAATATTAGTTGGAAAATGCATATTTCTTTCATCAAAAAAAGTTTCCTGAATTGTAATTCCTTGTAGAGTAACATGAGGTTTATGATATGTTTAGTGCAGCATACGTATAAAGGAAGTATTTTTAAAGAGTGAATCCATCTTTATACTAACAGGGACTGTTACTTGTTTAGGTAAGCAGTTTCTTTCTTTCTTTTCTTTCTTTTTTTTTTTTTTTTTTTTTTTTTTTTTTTTTTTTTTTTTTTTTTTTTTTTTTTTTTTTTTTTTTTGCTTGCTGGCAAAATCGTGTGAAACACTAATTACTTAGTCATATCAGAAGTGTCACACAACAGATTAATTATTCATTTTATTGGATGAATGAAGAATTGTGATGTGGGACACCGGCCAAGACAGCCAGGTCCTGATTGGAGAATTGCTAAATATGATATTTTTCATTGTTTTAAAAGATTTTATTTATTGTTAGAGAGAAGGGAAGGGAGAAAGAGAAAAAAAATCCATACGTGAGAAATACATCAATTTGCTCCCTCTCACACACCCCCAGTTGGGGATCTGGCGGGCAACCTAGGCATGTGCCCAGACTGGGAACCAAACCGGTGACCTTCTAGTTCGCAGGCTGGTGCTCAATCCCCTGAGCCACACCAGCCAGGGCTCAATATTTTTTTTAATCATAAATTTTATATTACATATATTGAAAGATATAAAGTATAACTTCTCAGATTTCTTTTAGTAAGGAAAAATAGGCCTCAAAGGATCCTGGAGTCACCTTAAACTTCATGTGACTAAGAAACCTAGACCCGCCTGATGGTCGCTGAAGAGTTATCTTTTTGGTCAGGGGTACAGAGACTGAGTCAGTCCCGCCCAGACGGATAGATGTTTACGGTGAAAGGACAAGTAGAACACAGTTTGGGAAGCCATGGATCCTGTGCCCAGCGGGGCCTGGATATTCATATCCCCCTGGGGAGTAGGTCTTTGTTGCTCTTACTCCCTCACCGGGTCTCAGCTTTTGTTAGAGCCCGCTTCTGTGACTTCCGCCCCGCCCACCTCTGCTTCATCCTTGAATTTCTGCTCACTCCAACGTTTTGCTTTCTGCAGGCCCATTTTCGCTACTCCGGCTTGAAGCCCTTTCTCCGCTTCGGCCTTTCCATCAGATGAATTATTCTCCCCTTTCAGTTTTCAAGGGAGACTGACTGGTTTACCCGATTACCAGTTACTGTTCAGTGAGAACTGTTTGTTCCAGGTCACCTCCGAGGATGACGGCCAGTTTATGGACTGTGTGCTCTTGGGTCACATGATCACTCTTAATCCAGTCAGTTACTGGAAGGGGTTGCTTTCTGGATGGTTGTTTGTACAACCTCTGCCCTGGGATGGTTTGGGTCAGTTCTCTCAACAGAGCCTCGGTTTCCTTTACAAAGGAACTCCAGGTACAATACAAGCATATAACACACACAAACGCACTCGCTGATGAAAACAACCGTGGTTGAAGTGTATGAGTAAGTTGACTGCATTATGCAATTAAATGTAGGAAGTAATAAATGAAGGGAAGAAACCTCTGTTGATCCAGAATCAAGAACTGATTTTGTTCAAGTAATTTCTCTGCAGTAGAACAAATAGGTTTTCAAGATGAGTTTTGTTTTGCAAATCAAACCATTCTGCTCTCCGGTAGTTTTCCGAAGGCTCCTGCTTCTGGCGTACAGAACCAAAGTCACGTTCCTCCTGGGAGACCTCAGCGTTCAGCACGTTGGGGGCGCTTTATCTCTTCTGTTACAAGAGAGATCTTGGCAGGAATCCACGCCAAGGACCAGATGCCTGGGGCTGGGGACCACTGGCTCTGAGTACCGCGAAGGAAAGATGGCTGTAATCCAAGATCTGCGACAGTTTCCCACCTGTCAAGAACCTGTCCCCTTATCGGGAGTCTCCTCCCGAGTTTCTTCCTCTTAGGCTTGTCCCTGGGAATGTGGGCGGCCCCGCTCCGAGCGAGCGCAGGAACTCTTACTACCCCCTCCCCCCCTCCTCCTCCTACGCACCACCAGCCTTTCTCTTTGCTTCAGTCACTTCCTTCCTCAGCCTCTTCCTCCCCTGGGCGGTAAGATAACGCTTATTAGCTCCGGGCTAACGCTGCAGCACTTTTTCAACGCAAAAGAAAAAGAGGCGGAGAGGTAAGTCCCCTGGGACGAAGTGGCCAGGTGTAAGGGATGGACCCGGTATCTGGTGGAGGGCAGGCCAAGCCAAGCAGCAGGAGAAACTTGGGCAGCGGGTGGAGAGCCGGCATCCGGGAGGGGCGCGCGGATGTTACCTTTGGAATTGGGCTGAGGCGGTGCAGGGCGCTGGTGGGCGCGCCCACCGCCCTACCTCTCCCGCAGACTTCCGCACTCAGCTCACGTGATGCTTTGCCGGCTGGGGGCGGACGGAGAAGCCCGCGGCAGTGTGCCGGTTTTTTCCGCGGTGCGACGTGTCGCCTTTGCACTTGGCGGGGTCAGGAGGCAGTTCTGCAGAGCAGGGAGAGGAAGGGTTGGGGTTGCGGGGAGAGCCACCCACCGTGGCCTCAGGACAGTGGGTTCTGCGACGCGGGCGTGGGTGCGGCTCTGTGCTCTCCCCATTGTACGAAGGCGGGGGGTAGTGTGGAGACACTAGGGATTTGTGGGACTCGAGTGAGGTCCGTTTAACTTGTCCAGTTTGGGCGCTCGGTCTCGCGGCGCACTGGGGCGCAGGGAGCTCGGGGAGCGTGGGCCGGTGGCTCTGGAGTTGCGGAGACAAAGGCTTCCGGGACGCGGCCCTTCCTGGAGAGGCTGCCCCAGAGCCCACGAGCTGTGCCGGAGCAGTGGGTCGAGCCCCACATTCCCCAACTCCGCAGTTCAGGTGGTGATCGTGCAGAGGACAGGGTCTTGGGACCCCTTCCGGGCCAGCTCCCAAACCTGGAGTAGGGATGACCAAATATGGAGTGTGTGCGCGCCGGCGAGCAGGCAGGAAGGAACCCAGTCATCCTTTCACCAGCATCAGCTGCTGGTCTGGAATTGCTTAGGAGGGCGGGAAAAAGGGGCCAGCCCTGGTAGGTAGAGTTGGCTGATTCCCAGACACCCTCTTCAGTAGGCTTTAGACTTTGAATATTAGAAAATCTCCATGTACTATCTCCAAACTTGGGAAGAAATTATAAGAGGGTCCTTAAATAAATGTGTATTAATGGTGGAGCTTTCCATCATATGGCCAGTCCTCTGACATTCTTTCTTTGTGAGTCCCGGGCACAATGCCTAATTACAATCTGTCACAATTAGAAGGCCCGCCTAGCATCTGCCACCGCCTTCTCAATTCCCCCTCCCTCGCCCATTGACGGAGGGACTCTTTCTTCCCCTTGACTTGCCCTCTTATGGCCTCTCTTGTTTTTTTTGTTTTGTTTTGTTTTTTTGCTTTTTGTTGTTGTTGTTGCTTACTCCAGTCCCAGGCCTGTGTCCTGTTAAAATGCTATGGGTCTTCCAAGGGTTGTGTAGCACTGACTGTTTCTTTCCCTTTGTCTCCACTAATTAATTAAATAAAAAGAATCATGCCAAATGATTTGAATGAATTATGTATGGTAGCATGTTCTGACTTAGGAAGTACTCAGCTTGTAATGTTTCATACAAATACAACTCTATTATATTTATTGCACCTTGAATAGTAACTAGCAAAAGAAAAGAACAAAAAGGAGGAGGTGGAGGAGGAGGATGTGGTAGAAACAGCATTTAATTGCGGGGAGCCCCTCTGTGCCAGTTTCATCATTTATAAAATGGGGATAAATAATAAATACTTTGCAAGGCTTTTAGGATTATGAATTAACATAGATAAGGAGCCTCGTGTGTAATTAATTATAAAGAAATGCTGGTTACCTTCCCTGCCCTTCTCAAAATTGGAGGAGCATACATCTGTTTAATATGATGCTGGTATTCACATGTACATGACAGTAGGATATCCATTTTGAGTCTCATTAATAAAGGAGAACCATGTCTGAAATGTGTGGTGGGTGGTAGGCATGGAGAATGGTGTTAGAGAAATTTTCAGAGTGGGAGAAATCATAGAATCTGAGAACTAGGACCATAATCTCACATTGGTCACAGGGAGAATGACATTTCATTCTCCCTTGTGATCATTGTGGGCTGATTTCAGCATCAACCCTCCCAGATCCATACCACTTGTGCATTAATGCTTCCAGGAACAGGGTGCCAACTTTGTACATTGGTAGGCAGTTTTGATGGTTATGTGGCTACCAGATCTGCCTTTTTATTATATCTCTCCATCCTGTCTAAGAGCAACACAAAACAAGACTATTCACGTAAGTACATAAAAGGAGCTTTAATTAAAAAAAAAAATAGTGGTAGGTCTTCATTAGGCCATCTTTTTGGATCAAGAGTCCTTAGTAAAGTGCAAGTGATGGAAACTCATTCAAACAACACAAGCTAAACTGGGAAAGTTGATTGGTTCATGTAATGGGAAAGGCCAGGGTCGCATAGAGGCTTAGTCATTGTTATGTGGTTGAACTTCTCTTTGTGCCAGCTTTATTCCTGGCAGATTTTCCCCACGTAGTAGCTGTTTACATCAGGGGCTCTAAACTTATACCATAGAACCCAGTGGGACAGTGTAATTTTACTAGTAGTTATGGCAAAGTCCATGGGCTGAGCCTCCCCGTTCATAATGAGATCACCTACCTGTGCCCCAAATCAATTATTCTGGCTCTGAACCACTCCTGGAGTTGAGGGTGAGGCTCTATCCAAGATACATGGATTTAGAGGTAGGAAAGAATTGATCCAAACAAAAATTAGACTAATGGTGCCAGAAAATGGGGAATGGGTGCTGGGTAGGTACGAGGGACAGCTATCCACCACGCTGACATTTACAGGTGGTTTTTCTACCATAATTCTCATGGTGAGTCTTTTAGTTGTGTCCTCTGGGTGTATTTTAGCTTATGAGTATCTTTCTCAAACTATATCATGAATTGACTATAATGTTATAGATAAAATTCACCAACATAAAGTTCCTAATATTTGGATGCTATAATTTTTTACATAGATGCATAACCTAAGATACTGCATTTCATTGCAATACAAGCTTCTTAAATTATAATATTCACATATATAATGTAGCAGATGGCAGTTTTGCTTTTAATTATTAGCTGATGGAAAATCTGGGGTCCTAGTCAGTATAGTTTAAACATAGATGCCATTCTTGTTTTTAAAAGCTACCAGGAATTGGTTACAATCTGTCTGGATAAAGCTGGATAAAGTTTTTTTTTTTTTCATTTTGTCACCACAAAGTAAACCATTCACACAACCCCCCGTTTTTGGTCCCTTGTTTGATTTGGAGAACTTCTGAGTAGAAGACTGATAGATGCAAACTTTCTGACCCCCACATTGTCCCTTTCACTGTGAATTACTCCTTTATGGGAACTCTTCTTCGACCCAAGTCAGTCAGAGCTCTCTCCTCCACCATCATCTGCTTTCCCCTCTTCTGGCTGGTATTTCTCTCCTCTCACTTGTGTAGCTGTTTGCCAGGCCCCTTTACCTTCCCTTCACTTTGAGTGCTCTTCCGCTGACAGCTCCTCTCTGGTCCCCACTTAAATCAGCAGCTTTATGGCGACAGCTCCCATAGGTGTAGTTCCACCCTCTCTCCTGCCTTTGCTCCTTCTTTCAGTCCATGAAACCAAAAGTCATTGAGCCTGTCCTCTTGGTGCCAAACAACCCAGCAGAGAGCATTACAGTCAGCTCCCTGCCTAGAGGAGCTGAGCGCCTGGTGGTGAAAGCCGAGAAACTGGTAATTCCAATCAAATGAAGTGAAGAGGGCAGACAATGCTTTGGGCACACTCGGTGGGGGAGCTCTCCTACTCCAGGCTTCATGCAAGGCTTTGAAGGAAGTATTCACTAAGCTGGGGCTGAATGTGTGGGAGTTGGCCCCAAGAAAGAGGAATAAGTCATAGCGTGGGTTGAAGAAACAGTATGGTGGAAGTTTGGAGGAGAGAGACTGAGGGACATTTGAGGAATAAATAAGAAGCCCCATGTAGGTGCAGCCTGAAGTTCAAGAAGGTTGAGTGGAGGAGGCGGGAATGGAGGGCAGAACCCAGCGCATGGAGGGCCTGGTGAGCTGAGATGACTTTAACAACTCCCATTACCTGAAGACGAATGGTCTGCACCATAAGCTGTCCACTGTAGTTAGGTTGTACTGAGCACTGCCCAGGGAACGACGTATCCCTGAGTGTGACCCAGAAGTCATCATTGCACTGACCTGACTTATTAAAGTTGCCTTGTATCAATCTGCCTTTCTCGCTGGACTGCAGGCTCCCAGACTGGGGGAGTGCGTACCTCCATGTTGGTACCTCCAACTGCTAACTTAGGGACTGCTTTTGTACATGCTCTTGCCCATGCATAAAACACCCTTTCCCACCTGTTTGCCTGGTCCACTCCTCCCCAGTGAGCGCCATGGAGCCTCCTGAGGCTTTCTCCTTTGTGCTCCCATAATGCCTTGGACCTGTCACTCAGAGTGCAGTCATACTGCTTTGCTTCTCTCCCTGGCTCTGCTTCTGGAAGGCGAGTAGCCCTGCAGGCAGGTCCTGTGTCACTAGCCTTTACTTTTGATGGCCTGCAGAGAACCATAAAGAGGATGCTTAGAGTTAAAAGTGGGCGCAAGGAAAATGGCTGTATTCTTCCCAATAGAGTGTGTAGAATAAGAGTGGGGTCAGCCCAGAGGGGACGTTGTACCGATGAAGGGAAAACGAAGGTACTATAGCACCATGTGTGTCGCACAAATATTTCTAGGAAGAGGAGCATGATAAATCCTACAGTGACAAATGCTACGTGAAAGAAAGGGCCCTTGGATTTGGCAAGATGTGCTTAATGGGATGAAGATATGGCAGTAATACAGACGGATTTTTTTCTCCCTCAGGCAGCAATGAATGTGGATCATGAGGTTAATCTCTTAGTGGAAGAAATTCATCGTTTGGGTTCAAAAAGTAAGTATTATAACGCTGACACAGTATTTCCATTGCATTTACCTCAGAGCGAGTAGGACCAGCTTTTTTGGTAAAAGCCTAGAAAGGGGTCACCTGGCCTCAGGACAGTTATGACAGCTCTGCCCTCAGTTCCAGGTGACAGGGGCCCTCAGTCAGGAAGTAATATCCGGAGACACAAAGCTATTGGGGTATTGTGATTCTGATGCAAAGAATGGTTGAGATATTCTATTATTCTTTGAATGGAATGGAAATTGCTATGCCTCTTTAATCTGGCTGCATTGAAATTCGCTAATTGAATCGTGTTCAAATTTGTATTTGTCACACTATTAAAATTTATTTTCTGCTGTATACTGCCAGCATTTTACAAACTTCCAAATGACTAGGGACTAAGATTGAAATGACACTAAATTGTCTTTATTTTCTCTAAATTCTTGAGTATTTATGCACATATAATTAAACCATACTTTAGTTGTGTTTTTTTTTTAAGTCGGGTTTCTCTGGCAGCATATAAGCAGCTACTATGAAATTGGTGATGTGCATAATTGCTAGTATTAGTGTCCATTTCCTAAGGTGAAATGAAAGTGACTATTGTGTGTGTAGCTGTGGGCATTTGCACATCTCTCAGGTAAGATGTGAAAGATCTGGGGAGCATTTTGAAAATGTAAGAGCAATAGACATATTCAGCAACAACTAGGGTGATGGAACTGAAAGTTATAAAATTGCATCTTATAAGTGAAACATAGCTTTAAATTACCTCATAAGAGTTGTCATTAACTTGTCATAGCTTGATTCGTCTTACTTACAGCTCTGTCTGCTTATGAATAATAAGACATACTTTGAAAATTCCATTAAGCCATTAGTATCAAATGTCCCTTGTATTAGTTTTCTATTGCTGCCATAACATCACCACAAACTTAGTGATGTAAAACAACACATGTAATACGTTAGCAGTAGTGTAGCTTAGGAGTCTTAGTTCATTGGTGCTGCTATCACAAAATACCACAGACTGGCTTATAAAGAGCAGAACCTTATTGCTTGTAGTTGTAGAGGCTAGAAGTCCAAGATCAGGGGGACAGCATGGTTGGGTTAAGTCTTCTTCCAGGTCCCAGACTTCTTGTGTCCTCACGAGGTGGAGAAGGCTAGGGATCTTTTTGCAGCCTCTTTCATTAATCCATATGACTCATGGCTTCAGACCCTTACATCCTCATGACTTTAGCATCTCCCAAAGGTCCCACCTGCTAATATCATTCCATTAGCAATTACAAATTTTACGTAAGAGTTCTGGGGTGGGGCGGGGACACAAACATTCAGACCATCGCAGAGTCTGATAAGGGTTTTCCTGGGCTAAAATCAGGGTGTTGACAGGGTGCATTCCTTTCTGGAGGGTCTGGGGAATCTTTTCTGGTCTTTCCCTAGCTTCTAGAAGCAAACTGCATTCTTGGCTCATGGCTTCTTCTCTCCCTCTTCAAAGTTGCCGACATCGCGTCACTCTGACTTGGTCTCCTGCCTTCCTCCTCCATATCATAAGGACGCTTGTGGTTACATTGGGCTCAGCCCCAGAGTCCGGAGAAATCTCCCCATTTCAGGGTCCGTGATGTAATCTCATCTACAGATTTCCCCTTGCTTTGTAAAGTAATATGTTCATGGCTTCTGGGGTTAGGACACGGATACCTTCGGGGGCCATTATACTTTCTGTCACCTCCGCTTTGTGGTCTTTGCAGGCACTTTATTTCTTCTCCAAACCTGAGTTGTCACTGATATATACCAAGAGAAAAATAAACTAGGCTTATAAAAGTTGGTGTGGACTCAACAACCAAGTTTAATCACATGGTCAGGTACTGTTTGTTAGGAATCTCTAAATACCAAGCACTATGTGAGTACATGTGACATAGAATGTGTTCCCACCCCTCAAGGATCTTACTACAATACTTAGCTGAGAAAAATAGATTAAAAACTTAGGAGGCGATTATCAGAAAAAGTGGCACGCTAAACTGTGAAGTGCTGACATCCAATTCAGGATGGTCCCAGAGAACTAGATGAGTGGAAACTGTGGTTTTGAGGCACTCGGTGAACCCTAAACTAGGAAGTCGGACTTTGAAGTGCAGGACAGGCCAGTTTAGGAGACATGTGTGAGGAGACAGTGGAGGATGTCATTTATTAGTTGCTCTGTCAGAACAATGAACAACCTTTCCTAACCCCATTTTTCTCCTACCCACTTGGTGGAAGTTCGGTGAGTCTTGTTTTCAACAGTGATATTTCTGTCTGTGGTCCTCATCTCTACATTCCCAGTGTCTCATGAGCTCTGTGAGGTCATGTTACTCCTGGGAGTAGTACAGTTGTTTGGTTTACTAAAGGTATTAAAGATGTATTTCCAAAGATTTGTAGCATTCTTTTCTCTTAGATCTTTCTCCATCTCAGCTTAGTGTTTATGGGTCAAAGTCGTTGTACTTAAAAGTTTAACCTCCATATCCTGTTCAACAAGGGTGAACTGAACCTCCACTCCAAAATTAGCAACTTTACAAACTACAAGATGACAAAGTAATTATCATAACTTAGGCCTTTTTGACTTACCTATTTCTGATAATGGGTGACTTATGAATTGGAAAGTATCTATGGAGATATGTTATCTACTGACATGTTATGGTAAATTATTTAAGTTGTGTCTGGAATACTTTTGGTGAATCTAAATTATGATATGGATTAATCCTATGTAGATTAACCTAAATATGATGTATTAGCAAAGGTGGGAATTGATGACCTTAGTTTTATCTGTTTCTTTTCTTTTTAAAAAAAATTTTTTTTAGAGATTTTATTTATTTATCTTTAGAGGGGAAGGGAAGGAGAGAGGGAGAGAAATATCAATGTATGGTTGCCTCTCGTGCATCCTCTACTGTGAACTGTCCTGCAACCCAGGCATGTGCCCTGACTGGGAATTGAACCGGCAACCTCTTGGTTCACAGTCTGATACTCAGTCCACTGAGCCACACCAGCCAGGGCTGTTTCTTTTAAAATAAAATTCTTTTCTCATTTCTCATCTAGTAGGAAAAAATTAAGTGGATAAACATTTAGAGATTTAAATTCTTTCATTCAACAAATATTTTCTGAGTGCTGCTTTTATGCTTAAGTGCTGGAAATGTGAAAATAAACAAAATTCCATCTCAGCCCTGGTGGGTCGCTTCAGGTAGCAGGAAGAGACAGCAAACCGAAAGCCGGTGCTGGGAAGTGGTTGAAAGCATGGGCTCTGGAGTCAGACTCAGAGAATCAATCCCAGGTCCTTAACAGGCTTGCTGTGGGACCTCGGGTACATTACTAAGCTTTTCTGTGCCTTGGTCTCCTTATTTGTAGATTGATAATAATCTGTTTTGCTCAAAGATACTTTATATTCTCACACTGGAAATTTCTAAAGTAAGGATGTATCTTCTAATACATGGTGTGCTGCAGTTAAATTGGCAGTTCACTTGGAACATGAAATAATGGTCCCTCTTGCAATTAATTGTGTCTTTGATGAAATGAGGATTAAGTGAGGTTTAATGACTGTAAAATGCATTGACTAGTTCTAGCAACACATTGATATCAATAAATGTTAACTATTATTACTATAATTGATGGTGAGTTCTCTGACAACTGTATATTTAATTTTATGAGAAGAGCTATTAACACAGCTGAAGGCTTCTCAAAGAAGGTGACATTTGAGTCCATTCTTTTTTTTTTTTTAAGATCTTATTTATTTATTTTTAGAGAGAGGGGAAAGGAGGAAGAGGGAGGTAGAGAAATATCAATGTGTGGTTTCCTCTCGCACGGCCCCTACCAGGGACCCTGCCCACAATCCAGGCATGTGCCCTCACTGGGAATCGAACCAGTGACTGTTTTGTTTGCAGGCCAGCACCCAATCCACTGAGCCACACCAGCCAGGGCAAGAGTCCATTCTTAAAGAGAAAGAATTTAGCTTGGGAAAGGGGTCTGGGTGCTGGGCAGATGGCTCAATATAGGTAAAATTACCAAGGCAGAGTGTCACCTTGGATAGCCACAGGTTGTTAATTTTAGCTGGATCAGAAGGTACATGGAACAATATGGCAGGAGACCAGGCGAGAAATGAGTGCAAGGGCCAGTGGATGAGGAGTCTTATCTGTGAGGCCACAACTTCCCTTTATTTTCAGGGTAATAGGGAGCCATTGAAAAATTAAAGCAGAAGGCTGTCAATCAAATTTGCATCTTGTAAAGTTTTTCTACATTTTGAAATTCTGTACCAATATAAAGGATGTATTGGGGGTCAAAATGGAGAAAGGGAGGCTGGTAAGGAGTCTCGCAGTTACCCACATGAGAATCAGTTCAGGCCTGAACTAGGGAATTACTTGTCCACAGGGAGGAGAAGCTAGAGCAACAGAAGACACAAAGAAAGTGATATTGCTTGTGAGACTGAGGGGCGAATGGGCAGAACTCCAAGATCATACCCAGGTTACTGCCTTTGGTGCCCTTAAAATATTTAACCTGAATTTACCGTATGCCGGGCACTCTATAAAAGACTTTACCTATGTTCATCTTGTAATCCTTGTAACAACTCTGTGAGGGGTACATTTACCCTCATTTTATGGATGAGATAGCTTCGGCTCAGAGAGCTTGAAGGGCCTGCCCAGGGTCACCCAGCAGCCCCACTTAGTTCTGCAATCGGTGAAACGGACTTTCACTGCTAGAAGTTGAAAAAAATCAAAGAGGTACACCTTTGCTTTCCAGCCCAAGCACAGTCAGATTCTCTGTTTTTATTTACAAACTTATTCTTTTTTCTTCTCATCTTAGTTTACTTGATGTGCATCACTCTAGTTACCATGTGACTCTGGCTTGGGACACTCCCCCATTTCTCCCCCTCGTAATTGAGCCAGTGATAGCTGACCAGCTGGCAGAGTGTGTGCTGGCCATTGCGTTGTGTGTTTTGGAACTGTGGCCACCAACAACCCTGTGCAGAGGTTTAAGATTCCAATTTTACAGATGAGGAAACTGAGGCTTAGTGAGCTTAAGCAAGTTGCCGAAGGCCGAACAACTAGAGGGTGGCGGAGATTTCAGCTGCGGACCGTTCTGTGAATCTGCCCTTTGAAATCCAGAACAGGTACTGCTTCCTTCGGCAAGCCTGCCTTCACCATTCTAGCCCAAAGCCATCTTGCCTCCTCCAAACCATCTTGTCTTTGCTGTTCCCTGGAGTCCAGTCACACACTGCGTTGCACTATCACTTTTGTTAGGCATTATTCGTTGCCTTGCGGGATTTGAAGTCCTTTCTTTGAACATTAGAAAGTGATTCGATGGTTCCTTCTGTCTGCCTCCAGTGCCCAGCACAGTGCTGCATTCACAAGGGGAGGTTACTAAGAGCTTCAGGCTGGAAGTTCTAGCAGGGGAGCGCAGGAACCCAAGAACTGTGGCCAAAGAATGGTCCCCTCCCACTGAGAAGACCATCTTCTTGACAGGGGCACAGCTTTCAGAGGGAAGAAGGTGAAGCAGTGCTGTAGGAAGGAGGTCCGGGATCAGCCAGGCAGGTCAAAGGAATCCACCAACAATGGGCAGGTGTCCCAGATTACCCTTATCTCTGAGTTTTCAGTGGATAGATTTTAACCAAAGAGCCTCCTTTTGCTTACCTTAATTTTTAAAAGAAAACTTTACTGTCTAAGAGCAGTTTTAGAGTTACAATAAAATTGAGACTAAAGGACAGGTTTCCCAGTGACGTCCTACTCCCCCACAAGCATAGTCTGCCCCATCATCAACGTCCCCCACCGCACATTCTTACCTTTGGCAAACCTGCTTTGACACATCAGCCACCGTCCATGGTTCACATGAGGAGTTCCGTCTTGGTGTGGTACATTCTGTGGGTTTGGACAAACTTACAATACATGTATCCATCATTATAGTATCATACAGAGTATTCGTACTGCTCTAACAATCCTCTGTGCTCTGTCTGTAAATCGCTCCCCCACCCCAACTTGTGAAAACCACTGAGCATTTTACTTAGTGTTAGCTTCTTTTCATACTTTTGCCTTTTCTAGTATGTTCTGTAGTTGGAATCCTTCAGCACGTAGCCTTTTCAGATTGCCTTCTTTCACTTAGTAATATGTATTCAAGGCTCCTCCATGTCTTTTCATGGCTTGAAAGCTCATTTCTTTTTAGTGTTCACCCTAATTTTTTAACATCTGTATTAAAAACTGGCCTCCCATCTAGGTAATCTAGGGATCTTAGCAAATACAGATGTCTTCATTTTTCAGGTCATCATTCCCTCCCTGGCAGTTCTGAGTACATTCAGAGTATACCTAGAGAAGCATTGCTCCTGACCTGGGGTTTCTCTTGTATTTGTTATTTTTATTGATTCAACAACTAACATAACAATTAAATTGAAATTCAGGGAGAGAGAAATTGGTCCACAGTAGTAAGTAGCACTGTACCACATTTTTTGTAAACGTCTCTTAGGTTTCTTCCTGTCTCTTCATATAATACTAAGGCTGGGATGTGTGTAGTATGTTGTCTTTATTTAATCACTTTTTGGGTCTAGCAACAGATTACATTGAATTTATGACTATTAAATGTTAAATTATAATTTTAGTTAACTTAGAGGTAGATGTTTATTAAAGATTATGTAACTCTTTCATACATGGGGGCAAGAAACAGAGTTTGCATTGGCTAACATTGTATTTTCTCAAATTAGATGCTGATGGGAAGTTAAGTGTGAAATTTGGGGTCCTCTTCCGAGATGACAAATGTGCCAACCTCTTTGAAGCATTGGTAGGAACTCTCAAAGCTGCAAAACGAAGAAAGATTGTTACATACGCAGGAGAGCTGCTTTTGCAAGGTGTTCATGATGATGTTGACATTGTATTGCTGCAAGATTAATGGGGCTTGCCTATCATCATTTACTGTTATTTTCTGGTAAACTGGAATATTTTCAAGTCAAAGGGCAGACATGAGCATACCTAATGTATTTTTATAGACCTTGTAAACAAAAAGAGATGTTTTAGAAATCCGTCGTTTTTATATTGTGGAAGAAAATTTATGTATTACACTGTCAAATAAACAAAACCTATTATTTTTCTCAGGAATCTGGTTGGAAAATGTAGACATTGAGGCTTTTTTTGGTGGGCGTGTGAGAGTGTTTCATAAATCATTCTTAGACAATTTCTATAGATAATTGACATTCTGTGAAAGCAAGAAGCAAACTGAAGACCAGTTCCCACAAAGACTATTATAATGTTTGCGTAATAAAAACATGTAGCTATCTTAAAAGTGGCTTATTGTCTTATTTTGTCATTGAAGATTTATGTGCCTCAGAATTGAGTTTTTGCATCAAGAATAGGTGACTGCAGTAATTCTTAATTTGAAGACAAATTCTCTTAAAGCTACAGAATCATTTAAAAATTAAAACGTAAGGACGGTTAGTGTTATGGTGGGGCCCCATAAAAAATACTGATTTTGATGTCTATCGCGTGCTTACATGGAGTTAGGGGACATGCCAAAACGCGTAACCCAAAAACTGCACTTTCTAGTTGGGTTAGTTAGACCCACCTGACCCAATACATGATTGTCTATAATTGCATGTTGCAGCCTGTAGTACAGGGTGGAAAATGATCTGGAATCTCAAGGAGGGTAGAATCAGTGGAAGCCGTAACAGTTGGAAAAGATATCATAGAGGAGGCTGAATGTGCCAGAGGGAGAAATGGGGCTAGTGAGGGTGATAACTCAAGGTAAGCAAGAGGGACACGAATTAGCAACACATGACCTTGTGAAAGGTCAGAAGATGTCAGGCTGGCCAGAATATTAGGGAAAAAGGTGACTCAGACTGGGTAATTTAGGGGGAAGCTGGGAAGCCCGGGAGTTGCAGGATGAAGATGCTGTTTCGTGCTGGCACTGATAGCCAGGGTGGGTTGTAGAGAGTAAAGATGCGGTCAGACAGGCCCACTAAAACATTACTTAAGAATCTCTTGGGGGTGGTGATAATGGAAAAGCAAATGAAGGGTGGACCTCCAGCACATTTTGAAGGAAATTGAAACTCATCGGTAATCTTTTTATTGTGACAGGACCTCAATTCAAACTAGATTAAACAACAGAGTTCACTGGCACTTCAGAGCCATTGCTAATGTTTATTGGGCATTTACTATGCTAATTAATCCTCATATCACCCTGTGAGGTAAGTATTTATATTATCTCCCTTTCTATAGATAAGGTAATAGAGACACAGGAAAGTTAAGTAGCTTTTCCAGGTTCACCAACTTAGTGGGTGAGTTGGGATTTTGAAATTAGAGTCATCTAACTGGCAAGTCCAGGGACAGGATGAGCTTCAGGCATGGCTGCGTCTGGGGATCCAAGCAATGTTGTCAAAACTCTCTTTCCATATTGACCCTGACACCTTTGGTTCAATTCCTTTGTCTTTCTACTCTCAATAGGCTTTCTGCATATAGCCAGGAAGATGCCTGCTGATAGTTGCAAATTCATGTAATCTGAATTAATCTCATGCTAGAGATTAATAACCCCTGTGGAAAGAATTGATTATATCTAATGAGTACTGAGAGGAACTTGGGCCGCACTTGCAGCTCAAACCTGCCCCTTTGGCCAATAACATTTGGCAGAGGGTGAGACACAGTGAACTAACAGAACTGGGTCACATCTGAGCAAGGGTGCAGTAGGGTACCTACTTCAGGTCCTCACCTCAGGTAGGAGAGGTAGTTCCCCAAAGGAGAGAATGCATGGTATATGGGAATGACATAAGTTCACTACAGGTACGAGAGTCCTTTTGAAGGAAATCCATAAAACCATGTGGCAGAAAAAGGGTAAATGAGAGGGAATAGTTCAAAGCTACCACCATATGTGGGCTCAGTGACTGAGAGAATCACGTGTTAGCAGAGATGGGGAAATGGATGGAGCAAGAGGGCTGGCTTTAGAGGAAGTCTCGTTTGAGCACAGTGAGCCTGAGGTGGGTACAGGAAATGTGCAGGAAGCAGGCGAGGATTTGGTTCTGGATCGCAAGTGAAGGTTCAGGAGTGTAGACAGACTTGAGAGTCAAGATTCAAAATTGATTTCCATCTCAATTTCGATATGTGTAGATTATCGTAATTCTGTATTATTAGCATTAAGTTGAAAATTTAATGATCGGGCACTTAGAAAACACAGAGGACCCGATCTGCCGGCTTTGTAAAAGCCTGGGCAGCATTGCAGCCTCGGGGTTTGTCACTCGCTAACCTCATTTCTTGGAGTCAGCCGTAGTTCTGCATTTCCTCCTCTGGTTTCTGGGAGGCTGTGACAACTTTAGCAAATGGAAAACAGTATAAGTGATGCTAGTGACTTCGGAGGGTGGGCCAGAAGTGCCCAAAAAGCATGGTGAGGGAGAGATAGGGTTTCAGGGACGGCTTAATGAAGCAAATCCATGATGTCACCAAAATCCTGGATTTTTTCCCCCCTGTTTGAGCATTCTGCCTTCTGTGATATAAGTTTCATTCATTTCATTCTAAGTCTGACTTTCTTCTTGGTCAAATAATAGCTGTCTCAGGATGCTTCAGCCTCCAGGTCATCCAGGCAGAGATGGGGATCAAGACAGGAGGTATAGGTGCCAGGAGAAGCCCAGAAAGATCTCATTCCTGGAACATGTGGGATTTAGGCCATTAGGTAATACAATCTAGGCTGATAATATTTCATTTCATGTGTGTGTATTCAGCAGAAACAAAAGAGGAAGTGGTAGAAGAAATACCACATCATATCAGGAAATGATAGATACCACAAAATTTAAAAATGGGAGTAGAAAACATAATTATTTGGGAGCAGAATTTATTGAGACAACTTTATGTAATTGCCCTGCAATTCAATAATAATTACATATATCACTAAATGGGTACCAAATTAATTTTGTGGAGTGCACTATTTGATTAAAATAGTAAACGGTCTACATATATTCAATATTTATTGGGTGTGGATGTAACCAGCAGAAAGGAGCTCGCTGACATCTGGCTGCAGAGAGGCAAAAGGTATTAGCACCAAGAGCCCATAATAAGGTGAGGCATTTGGGAGCTGGAGTTAACCACAGAGTTCAGAACTTTACCCAGGCAGTCAGCATGCACTCAGCAAATCAAAGAACTAGGTGCTTGGCGTGGAGTAGCGAACAAATCTAATAACTTCTAAGACTTGATTTCTCCTCATCTGTAATATGGGGAAAATAATTAATACCTTACTCTTACGGTTATTATGAGGATTAATTCTGAAATGCAGTAATTGCTTAGTAATTATTAGTTGTTACAATTATTTGTCTTGGCAAGGATGTTGTTGGAATTGCAATTGTTATCATTATGTGTTTGATGCAGAACTGAAAGTAACTTGAACACCAAGGGTGACTTAGGACCAACCCGGGAAGCGGTCACCGTCACTGTGTCAGACTTCCAGGAGGAGGAAAGAAGGCTTACTGAAAGTCATAGGACTAAATTCAGAGACTAGTTTAGAAATTTTAGTTTTTATTTTGGTGGGTTTTTGTACGAAAGCCAAATCTCTTCCTCCCATCTCTCAACATACCATCATCCAGCCTACGGAGACCTGGTCTTTTGTTCACAGATGAACTCCAGTCCTGATAACAGTGCTGGCACTTAATACATGCTTAATAAATCACTGTTGAATGAGTGGATGAATGAAAGGGTGGATGGATGAATCAGTGTAGCAGGAGAGCTTGGTTTCTGTTCTGAGCATCAGAAGTGTGCTCATGTATCATGGTCACTTACGACTTAAAATAACAAGAAGGAATATGGGTTGGCAGTTACAGCTCTTTGATTTGGCGACGTGCTGTAGTTTTTTTTTTTTTTTTTTTAATCTATTTTGGCAGCTTTTATTATACAGTGTGTGAATGATAAATGAGTACTTTCTTACAGAAAGGTAACACATGGCTCCTGTATTTTATGAAATAACAAACCTTTCATTTCATCGCCAGCTTTTGAGAATATGTTTCATAATTAGAGAAATAAAAAACGAGCCTTTGCAAGGCTGTGCCAAAATGGAAAAATTTTGGGATGAATCCAAAACCAGCTAGTCTTAGGCAGTGCATATTTGGGGACAAAGCTCTACATACACTCAAGAGCTTGAGATGTGGGAGAAAGGATAGCAATTGGCTTCCTAGAGAGTTGGGCTCAGCAGAAGTTCCCCCCGTGATGGGCCTGGCTGATGAGGCTGTTTCTGAGTAGGACATTCCGAAGTCATTACAGAATCAGAGTAGGGAAAGGTTGATTTGGATAAAGGTTTGGAGAACTTTTATTTTGGAATGACAATCAGTTTGGGAATTTGGAGAGGCTTCAAACTCTGGTTTGAGAGAGGTAATGTGACAAACGTACCATGAGACTAGAGAATCAAGGAAAGGGAGCTTACTAGTGGGTCTGGGGCAGAGATTCCGGCGGAGGAGGAGCAGAGCAGCAAATGGCTTAAAGGAACAGTTGTTTGCGTGTTCTACGTGAGTATAATGGTTTCCAAAATGGGGTTCATTGTGGGCCCTCATGAGGAACCCACAACCAATTTAAACATGCTAGGTGTTTCTTTGGTGGTTAGAGGCAAGTTACTTTCGTTTTACATAAAGCTAAGAGATGCTAACTAGTAACCTACTAAGGAAGCTAAGGGTTGCTACACTTAGTTGTCTGTTAAGCTGAAATGAGTGTGGCTATCAGCGCTGGCAAAGCAGCTGACTTAAAGCCTAACTGCAAAAGCTGGTTGGTAGTCAGCGCTGTGCATATTATGAAGCTCGTATCATGTGCACATGTCGTGAGGTTGGAATCCCCACATTGAAGGGACACTTTGTTAATGGCGTATCATCAGTGTTTTACTGAGCTGATCATGATTTCCAATTGCTGCCATTCTGGCTGCTTAATGACTAACTGTGGATTTAGTTTTGTTATTTTAAATTTGTTGGTTGTTTGATTACAACATTGCAAGTGGTGACACATATTTGAGGCAATGGTATTTTTGGCCTCTAATTTCCCCTGGTACTAGAGTTTGAGATGTGAATAACCCATACTCTTTACTGCTAGAGTAGATGTGTACAGAAACCCCACAATAAGTACTTACAGAGGTAGAGTTTACTTTCATCACTCAGTTCTTTCTCTAATGGAAATGAGACTATTTGGGGGCACTTGGGTCATTTCCCTTGCTTAAATGTACCATGGTCCAAAAAGTTTGAAATACAACGTTCAAACATTTTTAGTTTGATAAAACTATGAACGAAAAGCAGCTACTTATTGTATGTAGGTGCTATTAGGAAAGCTAAGATTCCCATGAAAATTGTTAAGTTATAGAAAGAATCTTTACTTCTATTGTCAAATACTTAGAAGTCTACGTGTTACAATTTAGCAACACTTGATTGCAAAGCATGCTGATAGACCAGTGTTAGGCAGAAGGGAAGAGGAGCAAGCCAGGAGCTGGTCAGCCCCGGGGATCAGGGAGCCAGTGTCTCTGTAGCGCTGATTTATAAGAGGTGGCCATGGAATCTGGGTACGAGGGAAGCTCCACATTGACCCAATTATGTTGAAGGTATCAGTGCCTATAATTCTGAGATGTTGACACTGGTGGCAGGATTCTAATCCTGAATCCTAGATCTTCAACTAGGCAGAAACAGATGCCTCCGGATTGTTTTTATTCCAGGCCTAACGACTCCCTGCTGTTAGAATGATTGTAAGGCTCCACTCGTGACCCCAGTGGGACAACATGAGAGGGGGCAGGCTAGAAGGCTGAGAATAAAGATGTGGGGCTGAGAATGGTTTTCTGAACAGGTTCAGGTGTTTTCGGGAGCTGTTCGTGCAGTGACTCCTGTGATGCAAGAAGGGGGAGCAAGGGGAAGAATAGAAAAAGGCTCCATGAAGCAACTTCCTAGCCTCTCTTGTAGAATCTGCCAAAATCCAGCATGACTCCATTTTGGGCTAGGTTAGGGTTTCTTTTAAGTACAAGAAGACAAAAACAGAAGAACGCCAAGAGAGAAAGGTAAGAGGGTTTCTCCTTTTCTTCTCCACCAAATCAAATGCTAAACGTTCAAGTACAGTCTGCATGGATTTCAGCCCCCCCCCCCACCAAAAGTGGAGTGCTTTGAGAGGCTGGACCCAGGGCGGCTGTGGCTCAGTAACAGAGTGGACATTGCCAGGGTGGGCACAGCAATTTATGTCCAGCTGAGCAACTGTTCCAGCAATCAGGGGAGGATTGTGACCCCTGTTATCACCTCTCCTGCAGCAGAAATCCTGGACCCGTGTGACATCCCATCATAACTTTCCTTTATCTGATATGCAAATGAACATGTTTCTTCCAATTTATTACAGAGGCACAAATATCAAAAGAACAAGAAGGATTTCTTTTAAAGTTGTTTTTGAGAAAGGGATTTGCAGGTGCTAAACTTCCCCTTTCATGCGTGCTTGCTGTCTCCCAGGAAGGTGTGAAAGGAACTTGGCATGCCTCATTCACTTCGGTGGTCTCAGCCGATCTGGGGAGAAAAGTCAGCGCAACTGTGACACCACATCACCCAGGACGCTGTTAGGAGATTTCCCAGATCTGTCTCCTAAGGCCTGTCTTAACATTCTCATCTGCAACGCAATTACACCCTTCACACTAGAACAGAAACCTCAGCAAGGCTGGGAATTTTTTTTTTTTTTTTTTTTGGTCCTGTTTTGTTCAGAGTTGTGTTCTTCGTGCTTAAAATAATACCTGGTACATAGTAGGTACTCGATAAACATATTTTTGAGTAAATGAACTAATGTCCTTCACATCATTCACTGTGGATGATCATAGTAATAGTTAACTATCAGTACACATTTAACAATGTACTAAGCACTTTACATATAGTATTTTATTTAATCTTGTAGCACTCATCAAATAGGTGTCAATAATAATACTATTATTATTACTATTTTTGCTTTATATGTAACTTCCCCAAGTTACTTCCCCAAGTTGCTGTACACAAGCCCTGTCCCTTTTTCTTTTTGTGCACCCAGGTTACCCACCTTTGAAATGCTCCCTATTAAGTGGAACTCCCTTCTAGAGAGCACATCATCTTCGTAACTATCCTGTAACTGGTCCCTGCCTTGCTTTTTTCCCCACGTTCCTGTAATCTTCCTTACAGTCCCTACTTCATTCCAAATGCATTTTAAAAACCTGCGAAACTACCATTTTCCAGAGCACCTAAGATTTTGCTTCCCAGACATTGTCATCAATTTGGCTCAAAAAAACTCTTATAAAGTTCTCTACAGGTTTGGATATTTTTTATACCAACATTCTATTGTAACGCATCACTCACGTGTTTGCGGTGATGCTGGTGTAAACAAATCTGCTGCACTCTGTTGTATAAAAGCATAGCGCATACAGTTATGTACAGTACATAGTACTTGATAATAAAATAAATGTTATTGGTTTATGTATTTGCCATACTATACATTTTATCATTATTTTAGTGTGTACAATTTCTTAAAAAAGTTTGTGGTAAAACAGTCTCACACATCTTTTGTTCACTTTTCTTGATTGTATCATTCTCTCTCACAATTAATTTAATCTCATGTTGTTTTGTACAGTAACGTGCCATACAGGTGTGTAGCCTAGGGGCAGTAGGCTATACCATGCAGCCCATTGCATAGCAGGCTATCCCATCTAGGTTTGTGTAAGTGCATTCTACGATGTTGGAACAACTGTGAAATTGCCTAATGATGCATTTCTCAGGACATATCACTGTTAAGCAGCACAGGACTATAGTGAGAGCTTTATTTTAATGAACTGGATTTTGTGATTGTGGGGGCTGGTGAGTCTGAAATCTGCAGGGCAGGTGGACAGGCTGGCAGGCTGGAAACTCAGGCAGGATTTCTCTGTTACAGTCTCAAGACCGAGTTCCTTCTTCTCAAGTTACTACGAGTCTTTGCTATTAAGGCCTTTGCCTGATTGGTTGAGGCCCACCCACATTATGGAGGATAATTTCCTTTGTTTAAAATCAACTGATTATAAATGTTTATCGCATCTAAAAAAATGCCTTTAGAACAACATCTAAACCAATGTTTGGGCACCAGAACCTAGCCAGGATGCCATATCAAATTAACCATCATGGCATCTATAAATCCTGTTTAAAGTTAAAAGTCAGTTATGTACTCTACTTAAATGGTCCTACTTATACAGTTAGTCAGAGCACATGAAAGTCTGGTAGATATTTATATTCTATTCCAAGTGATATATAATCTTGGGGTTTAATGTTGCATGGGCCAGTCACTGATACTACTCTTGGCGGAGGTATCTTAGTTATAAAGGAGATTAGATGTCCATATTATATAAAAAACATCAGATAGCTTGCTTAATCTTTAGGAATTCTCTAAAATCTTGTCATATCATATTTCATAGAAAACTCTCATTTACTGGACATAATGGCATCCTTCAACCAACAAAAGTGTTCCAAAAACTTAATTATTTTTGTTGTTGAAACTTGAAACATAATTTCCCCCAAATAATGTTGTAAATGGTAGTTATTATGCTCCCAGTCTCAACAGACTCATAGATGGAGCACAGGATGACAGCTAGTTGAGGACGGGGAGTGGGGAGAGGTTAGGAGGTAGAGGGATTGAGCAAAAAGGAAAAAGGGCTCATGGGCATGGACAGCAGTGTGGTGACTGCAAGGGGGAGGCGGGTATATGGGGATTAAAAGGTAATGTGAAAAAAAATGTGATTCCTTAGAAAAATAAATAAAGAAATAGTAAACCTGGAAGATAATTTCAAAAAATTATGCTCCCAAGCTCCCAAAAAACCCTAAACAGATGGTGTCTCCATTTGTCAATGGAGATATGTAAGAGATGTCCAAACCTGTAGAAAATTTTTATGAGTTTATTTGAGCCAAAACTGACAACATTGCTGGGAAACAAGAGCTCACGTGCTCTGAAGAATGACAGTTTTGTAGTTTCTTTTATACACTTGGAATTAAGGAGGGAACATTACAGGAAGGTGAAAGAAAGCAAGGCAAGGATTAAATTACAGGATAATTCACAATATTGTATGGTCTCTCAAGGGTGGTTGTGTTTTCTAGGGCTTTGCAAAAGAGGATTAGTTACTTCTGGCATTTCAAGGTTGTGTCAATCTAGATGCACGAAAACAGTGGATAGGGCTTGCTTAAACTTTTTACTAAAGAAGTTACAGGGCTGGGGTGTGAATACCACTATGATCTGCCTAGCTGGGAATTTATGATCGGATCACTGTGTGAGGGTCCTTTCAATTAGTGCCTCCTTTGTCAACAGTATAATTTTAACAATTTCTTAGTTAATTAGTTTCACAGTTAATGTCCAGGTCATCTACTCCCCTTTTACTGACCCTGGAAATTATCAGAAATGACTGATCAGGTGCTCCTACTCCAAAGTTATATAGAGAAGTTCACTGAACTGAAAACATGTTTCACAAAGGGACCTGTGGATTATTATGTTGCTCACAAAAGTATTTCTTTTTGATCTATATGTTTAAAAAACAAAATTCATTACTGGCATTTAAAAGTCAGGTGATTTCCCAAACCAAACCAAACCAAACCAAGATTCCTAGAGTCTCTGGAAAACAAAACAAAAGAAAGCAAAACAAAACAGGAGATCTGGCTATATGAGGCCAAGATCATGACTTAGTAAATATAGGCAGGAACAAAGTAATGGAAGTCCTGGGATTATACTCCCCAGCTCACCACCCCTTGGCTGGCTTCACTTTTCTGTTACGAGTGTGTCCCTGCAGACATCTAAGTTGTAACCTCCATCATAAAGACACTGTGACACCTTGCTGGGGGCTCTGTCACATATCCAGCATCTGTCAGTGCACTCAATACAGATTAAAAGCAGGGGACTGTGCTTGGTGGGGAGAATGAGAAGCGGCAAAGAAGACAAATGAGCTGTGGCTATTTGGAAGGAAGAGACGAAAAGGGACATTGTACATAACACAGGAAGGGAGAGTCCTTTCTGGAGGAAATTCAGTAGACTCAGTTTCAAACTGTGCATGCTAAGGAGTAAAGGGAGATGTGGTATATTTTACCTGGTATATTTTATACCACATTCCTGGCACCTTGCGCCCCACCACTTTTTGAAAGTGTGTTTTGAGTGAGTATGTTATATGATCATTAAAAGCAAATCACCAACAAGGCTAAGGAAATGGGTTTGCAAGTCCAGTCTTCTTTCTTTCTGTGTATATCATACCAGGATTCCCGGCATTGCGGGAAGGGCCTTTAAAATAGTAACTAATCACTAGCCAGATGTTTGAAACTCAGTGTTTATTTTAATACAGTCAAACTGAAATCTCTGTATTATGATCTCTTCTGAAGTCTAAGTACATTATCAACACATAAGCCATGATGATGTTGGCATTATGACGATTAAATGGACAACTCACGTTGTTAGCATTCAATTATCCCAAGATGTTTATTAAATGCTGAGATACTGATGAAGCTGTGATTAGACCACACATAAAACAAATGAATCGGGCAGGTAACCACCCAGGCATCATTTGTTACTGAAAATAAACACCAGTGCTAATAAGTCACAGATTAATGACACCAGCCTGATAGCCATGGCATCTTCAGAAATTACTGGGCTGATTCCACTTTACCACTAGCTTCTGTGTAAATATTGACTTCACAAAGGTTATGAAACCCATAAGCAATTACATCAGCTATAACAGCATTAATTAGAGTATAGTTTGAGTTAAAATTCATAGATATAAATTTTTATGTATATAATATATACTTTACATATTTAGTTAAAACCAATTTTTTATACACACGTAGAGATTGTAGCATTTAAAGTCAATTCTTATTAATTCCTTAATTCCCTTTATGTGTTTCAGCAAGGGAGGAGTGGACTCAGGAAAACTTTCAAGAGAGATATCAGGTGAGTGTTAAAAGAAGAGCAGATGTCTATCATGATGCCTCAAAAGATGAAGGTTATTTTAGGAGAAAGAGGAGAGAGAGAAAAGGTCTGAAAAAATCCGACAACTTCAGTGTAAAGTCCTCACTTTACACCAAATACTCACTTCCTCTGGAGTAAAGGGATAAGCATGGTCTGAAGTTAATCGAGCAAGGAAGCAAGAGTAAGATTATATTCTAAGACCTAGTTATGAAGAAGTTGGTACTTCATTCTATAGCCAACGGAGGCCATTTGAAGCTTCGGTGGCAAACTGAGACTCTTTAATAAGGACACATTGGCATCAGAGACATGGACAAACTGAAAGGGTCAACCTAAGGCAGTGGTTGTAGGGACAGAGAAAATGTAAATGATGGTGGAGATATTCGGGAGATAAAATAATCAGGGCGTGGATACTAGGTGGACAGGGAGATTTAGGCAAGTGAGTCTGAGAGAATGATTCAGGTCTCTGGGTTGTTTAGGGTGTTAGGATTGTCTTTGGCTACTAGCAAACCTGGCAGTGCCTTCTACAACCGTTCTTCAGATTGCAGTGTGCTCAAGGTCTTAGAATCCTCCTGGCTTTCTGCTCAGCCTCCTTTTGCGTGGGCCTTCATCTTTGTGTTGTCTTGTGGTGGCAGGAAGCTTGTGCTAATCCAGCATCACATGTGCTGTGGTCCAGGCTGGGTGCAGGAGAAGGATGAAGGACAAAAAAGCTGAGTCTCTCTCAGCTTTTGTTTTTTTAATTTTTAAATTATTCATTGGGGTAATATTAGTTAATAACTTCATACCAATTTCAGGTGGACTACTTTATAATATAATGTCTGTACACTCCATCTCGTGCTCACTGCCTGAAGTCTAGTTTTCTCCCGTCGCCTTGTATTTGACCTCTTTCCCCTCCCCATCCTTCCCCAGCCTCCTGCCCCTCCAGTGACCACTCTTCTGTTGTGTCTTTGAGGGTTTTTCTTTTTTTATATTGTTGGTTCATTTTTTTATTTTTAAAGTATATTTTATTGATTATGCTATTACATTGTCCCATATTTTTCTCCCCTTTATTCCCCTCTGCCCTGCACCCACTCCCAAGTATTCCCCCACCTTAGTTCATATCCCTGAGTCGTACATACAAGTTCTGTGGCTTCTCCATTTCCTATACTATTCTTAACCTCCCCCTCTCTATTTTGTACCTACCATTTATGCTTCTTATTCCCTGTACCTTTTCCCCCATTTCCTCCCTCCCCCTACCCCACTGCTAACCCTCCACGTGGTCTCCATTTCTGTGATTCTGTTCCTGTTCTAGTATTTGCTTTGTTTTTGAATTTTGTTTCTGGGTTTTTTTTTTTTAGGTTCAATTGTTCATAGTTGTGAGTTTGTTGTCATTTTGCTGTTCATACTTTTGATCATCTTCTTTTTCTTAGATAAGACCCTTTAACATTTCATATAATAAGAGCTTGGTGATGATGAACTACTTTAACTTTACCTTATCTGGGAAGCATTTTATCTGCCCTTCCATTCAAAATGAGAACTTTGCCGGATAAAGTAATCTTGGATGTAGGGTCCTTGCCTTTCATGACTTGGAATTCTTTCCAGCCCCTTCTTGCCTGCAAGCTTTCTTTTGAGAAATCATTTGTTGCTTTTTGTTTTACATACCGCATAGGAGTAAACCATACAGTTCTTTCCTTTTCATCTTACTTATTTCCCTTAGCATATACAGATCTCAAGTCTACCCTTTTAAAAAGCGCTTTCCTCAATGTCCCTCCTTGTTATTGTAATATGCATTAGCCGGAACTAGTTTGTATAGCTACACTTAGTTGCAAGAGAGTTTTTGAGTTGGGTATAGTGCCTCCCTGAATGGAACAGTGGTTCTGTTGGTGCAAAATGGATTCTGAATGGACAACAGAAGCGCTTTCCACAGGTAATTAGGTGGCTGTTGGCTTCACGCTCTGAGACAGGAAATGTAGGATGAGTGGCAAGTCTGAGTGGAAAGACAATGTGCTCAGCTGTGGATGTGTTGTGTTTGCGGTGACTGCGACTCATCCAGCTGCAGTGTTCAGCTGGCATCTGAAAATCTTAAAGCAGCATAACTAATGATAATTTTGGGAGTTCTTGGCTTATAAATGGCAGTTGGCCTTTCTCAACATAATAATAATTTTTACTGGTTATAAGCCTGGTTCCTTTAGGTATCAAAGCAGATTGGTTGTTTGGTTCTTAATAACAGTAGTCTTCAAATTGGGGTTCCCCTGGATGTAGGAGACTTTCTGAGGGGCATATGAGCATATATAGTTGTAAGGAAGTCAATTTCTATGTTTGCAATTCCCACATGTACTCTTTCGTGAAATTGATCTGCTTGAGAACTGGCTGGCATGTTATGAAGGTTCTTCCTTCTGACATCTCCTTTTCCAATTTAAAGAGAAAGACATGCTTCTTACTCAGCTAGAATTTCATATTATACCACTTAATTACAGATTTGTTATGAGAAACAAATTATGTTCTTGTTTTATAATTTATTCTAAAAATACAGAAAATTCTATGACCTCTACTTAATTTTAATCTTGACTTTACTACTTTTAGCAATTTATTTTATAAGATGTGCTTCATATTTACGTATTAAGTTTTCACACTATTTCTTAAAATCCATATTAATATATTTACTTGAATTGAGAACTGAAGTCAAAGTCTTTCTGAAGAAAGTAATTGTGATATGATTGATTTTGCCAGTTAGATTAGGTGGTGAGTGCTTTCACATGTTCAGTGAGCTAAATCTGTTGTTTTAGCTCATCAGAATTTTGACAAAACTATATTTAAAATGTGATGAGATAAAATAATTTTTTGAAAAATAAAATAATTTTCAATAAAATAAAAATAATTTTATTGAAAATTATGAGTATGCAAAGATATATAAAAATAAAGATTTTTTACCCCTTTTAAATATATCTTATTTTAGAAAGTACCTGTAGGTCAAATATAAAATATATTAATTATATATTTTTATATTACATAATTAATGGGCATTTCATAAGTCTGGGCAAAAGCTTTCTTGGCAAAAGACCTAATAACTGGATAAAACTTCAGTTACAAGCCAGGTAGTTTCCAGCTCTTTTCTTCTAGCAAAATCCAAGGCAGGCCTAATCAAGTTGTCTTTTCATAGAACATGAAAATAATTTTATGACAAATCACCAGGTGATTTTTGACATAAAACTTAGGAATTCAAAGAACTGAGTGACTCTGTTTGAACAAAACTTTTTCCATCCCCACATACTGGGCTTGGCAAAAGCAGGTTTACAGCTATTCATATGGAAAAAGACATCTAGGTTAATATTATTATGATCTTATTAACTGTTTCTAGTACTCACGACTATAAGCCTACATTTGCCCAACCCTGCATTTATTTATCTTAAAAAAATTTCTTTGAGTTTACATTTATAAAAATGAAAAATAAGAAAAATATCCCAAATCATTCTTTTATTAGTAACAATAATATTCATGGATGAATATATGATAAAATGTTTAAAATGCAGCCTCATTCATGTCATTAAGAGATGCATTTCCAACAAAAAAATTCTTATACGTTTACTAATTAGCTATCAAAAGTATCAGCATATGGATGTTGTTTTGATCAACTGTGTATTAGCAATTTTAATGATGGGAAATTTTAACATTTAGAGCATAATGGGTCCAGAAAGTAAATGTTTTTCAATTTATATATTGAAAATACATGCACATTGTTTTACAGAAATATAATATGGTTATCTATAAAAGACTTCCCTGGGGGATGGAGAAGATGGCGGCATGGTAAGAGGACGTACATCTCTGCCTCCCACACATAGGTCTTAAACCGGGACATTTTTCAAAGCAGCACAGCAAACAGACACCAGAAACACAGCATATTTGAAAACAGATTATCGAAAATTTCAGTGGACGTTGAAAAACCGGACGGTAAGGAGAGTACTCCGGCCGTGCGGAGACCAGGGCGGGGGCCGAGAAACCGGGCCAGGGCTGGCCGATAGACGCAGGGGAGGAAGCAGGAACATTCGCTCCCGGGGCAGCCAAGCAGCGACCCGCCA
>PVKU01009479.1:0-61426 GCA_004027475.1 Anoura caudifer | reverse complement strand
CCCCCACCCCAACTCCTGCTCCCCTTTTGGAGGAAAGTCAACAGTCTGGTGTTTATCCCATCCTAACCTCTTTCTGTGTGCATGCATAGATTTATATTTACCTACACACACACATTTTGTCTTTTTTTAAGATTTTATTTATTTATTTTTAGAGAGGGGAAGGGAGTAGGAGAGAAACATCATTGTGTGGTTGCCTCTCATGCACCCCTCACTGGGGACCTGGCCCACAACCCAGGCCTGTGCCCTGACTGGGAATTGAACTGGCCACCTTTCGGTTCACAGGCTGTCACTCAGTCCACTGAGCCACACCAGCCAGAGCACATTTAACATAACTGAACCACATGATACGTATGTATGACTCTGTAACTTGTTTTCCCTTTCCTTCTACCCATCAGCTTAATTGTGCCATGGAGATTTTCTACCATTTTCAACTATTTGGAGCTTAGTCAAATAGTTAAAGAGAAAGCATTAGAAACCTCTGAGCTGGCAATATAAATGTCAGCGTTAACACCCAAACTTTTATTTAGAGGAGAGCACTTTGGTTCTTAGTTACTCATTTTTTTAGATACAGTGCTGATAAGTTTTAATATGGTTTTGGCCTGTAACAAATTATAAGGGAGAAGGCAAGCAGTAGCAAGAAAAACAGCTGACAAAACTATAAAAAACAAACAAACAAAATCTCAATTCATTTACTTACATGGAGCATTTATTGTAGGGAAAACTGTCATTTTTAGCCTGTACCATAGGAACAAATCAGTTACTATTTCTCCCCATCATTAATTTGTGATTTTTGTGCTCTGGATTTCATGTTTAAATACTGGCTTTCTGATGTTAAGGCTTTCTGTTTCTCTTTATATTTGTAGCAGTATAATTTTTGGTTGTGACCTGGTTAAAAATGTAAAGAGAATATTTTTTTAGGTTTTGAATGCCAGTTTGTTTTAGAAGTAACTAACTTGTCTTATTTGGTTCACAATTTTGGACATCTGGGGCATTTCCTTGTTTTTTCCCTAATATACTTGTTCAGATGTGTGGGCTATAAGTAGTTTCCACAGATAGATGCTGTTAAAAAAGGCACAAACCTTTATTTATCAGCCAGCTGTTGTGATATAGTTAGAGCAAGCTTAATAGAGAAAAGCTTATGGATAGAGTATCTTAGGGCTTTGCCTTTCCTACAGGAGAGGGAACTGCGTGGATACAGGGTGGAGCTAATCTGGGCCATCGGTTCTGCACCCTGAGGGAAGTGTTTGCCTTTATTGGTCAAGAAGTAAAGCAGTACTTTTTTTCCCAACAATTACTTTATACATTTATACAAAATAGTGTTTTAATTGGTTATTGATAAAGAACTGAAAAGTATCATCATTGAGACATTATTTAATTTGCTGTTAACTTTTTAAATATGTGCTTTTCCCAAACACCATCTGTGGAATCATGAATGCATGTTGTGTGTAGAAGATGTTTGTCTCCGGACAGAAATGTTGGAATTTTCAAGAGGTGTGGTTGACCTGTCCTGTTCTTTTCATAGATAAATATGGAGACTCTTTTTTTTCCCCCCAAAGATTTTATTTATTTATTTATTTATTTATTTATTTATCTAGTTACTTTTAGATAGAGGGGAAGGCAGGGAGAGAGGGAAAGAAACATCAATGTATGGTTGCCTTTTGCACACCCCCAACTGGGCACCCAGCCTGCAAACCAGGCATGTGTCCTGACTGGGAATTGAACCAGCAACCCTCTGGTTTGCAGGCTGGTACTCAGTCCACTGAGCCACACCAGCTAGGGTGGAGTCTCTTTTCTTTTATTGAAGTATCTTGTAAACCTTCTCTCTCTCTTTTTAAAACTAGATTTCATTTATAAAAAAAATGTTAGGGATTTCTGTTCTTTGATAAATCTTTTTCATTATTAACTTTTATGTTGCCTGAACCCTTCTGAGCAGGATCTCTTGAGGTATTTTTCAATCCAATTCCTTTGGAACTACAAGGTCTGTCCAGAAAAAGTCCAGCCATTGTTAACATAACGGAAACAGTTTGTGTGACATCGATGTAACCTGGCAGCCAAGGAGAATGCCAGCCAAGGGCTGGAATGCATGTGTGTGAACAATGATGACTTCATTGTACTAGTCAGTGGGGGTGGTAGATGTCCCTCAGTGAGCATATGTACTGTGTGGTCACATTATGACTGAGAGAGTAGAGCAATGAATCTATATCAAATTTTGTATTAAGCTTGAACATACCTCCATGGAAACTATTTGGATGATTCAGAAGGCTGCAGTTATGGGCAACTGGTGATTGGCAGCTTCATCAGGACAAGGTACCCGCTCATGCATCACATCTCATGCAGTTTTTTTATGAAACATCAAACCATCCAGGTGACTCAGCCCCCCTATAGCCCAGATTTGGTGCCCTGTGACTTCTGCCTTTTGCCAAAACTAAAACACCTTTGAAAGGGAAGAGATTTCAGACCATTGATGAAATTCAGAAAAATATAACTGGGCAGCTGATGGCAACTGGGAGAACTGTGTGAGGTCGCAAGGTGCCTACTTTGAAGAGGACTGAGACATCATTGTTTCTTATATTTTATATCTTCAGTAAATATCTCTAAGTTTATATTACATGGCTGGATACCTTCTGGACAGACCTCATATGGTTAATATTCATTTTTGCAAGAAAAGCTGATATGTTTTAAAAATCTGCATTTAAGTGTTTGTAAATGTCCAGCATATGCTTGTGCTTTGGGGATTGCCAAGTGTGTGGGTTTATGAATATGAGTGTTTATTTTTACAGAGTTTGCATGGTATTCCTTAAAAGTCAATGTGACCTTCCAGTTATGTCTTTAAAGAGAGGGAGACCTTGATGGTTTGAACATGGAGAAATTCTCTGCACTTTAGAAGTAAGGGTAAAATCAGGGATTTCACTTAAGAATACCTTTTAGAATGGTGTTCCTGGTACTGCCATTTACAGGTTAGCATTCTATAAATTTTTAGGTAGAAAAGCAGACTAAAACATTTTCATAGTTTTAGAGAGTTTAAAGTCAAAAAGATTTTCTAACCAGAAAATTCAGCTGGTTAAAATTTTTATTATCGTATAAATTGTTTGTATTCTAGGTTAGTTACAGTCCTCACTCCTCACAGTCGTCTGATGCTGCCCATTGGGGATAGATTTAGATTTATATATTTTAAACTTCTTTCAGTGTTACTGAGAGAAAGGCTGGTTTTCTGTTACAGGTTAATGTTCACTTTGAATGACCTATCATAATTTTAATTGCATGAGAGAAGAGTATGGCTATCCCTGATAAACTGGAGAAAGTTGAGGATTATTTTTTTTAAGTACATAAATGTAGAAAACTCTCAGTGAAAATGTATTAAAGTTCCTGGAAGATTAGAAAGAATTAGAATGTTGGCATTCAGGGTAATCAGGTAATGATATTTCCAGGGCACCTGGTTAGAACTCATTAAATTGAATCTTTTTTTTTTTTCAATATATTTTATTGATTATGCTATTATAGTTGTCCCACTTCCCCCTCTTCATTCCCCTCCACCCTGTACACCCCCTCCCACCCACATTCTCTCCCTTTAGTTCATGTCCATGTGTCATACTTGTAAGTTCTTTAGCTTCTACATTTCTCATACTATTCTTACTCTCCCCCTGTCTTTTTCCTACCTAACGTCTATGCTACTTATTCTCTCTACCTTTTCCCCCTCTCTCATCCTCCCACTCCCCTCCTCCCACTCCCCTGTTGCTGACCCTCCATGTGATCTCCATTTCTGTGGTTCTATTCCTGTTCTAGCTGTTTGCTTAGTTTGCTTTTGTTTTAGGTGTGGTTGTTAATATCTGTGAGTTTGCTGTCTTTTTACTGTCATACTTCTTATCTTCTTTTTCTTAGATAAGTCCCTTTAACGTGTCATATAATAAGGGCTTGGTGATGATGAACTCCTTTAACTTGACCTTATCTGAGAAGCACTTTATCTTCCCTTCCATTCTAAATGAAAGCTTTGCTGGATAGAGCAATCTTGGATGTAGGTCCTTGCCTTTCATGAGTTGGAATACTTGTTTCCAGCCCCTTCTTGCCTGTAAGGTCTCTTTTGAGAAATCAGCTGACAGTCTGATGGGAACTCCTTTGTAGGCGACTGTCCCCTTATCCCTTGCTGCTTCTAGAATTCTCTCCTTCATTTTAATCTTGGGTAATGTAATTATGATGTTTCTTGGTGTGTTCCTCCTTGGGTCCATCTTCTTTGGGACTCTTCGAGCTTCCTGGACTTTCTTTGCCAGACTGGGGAAGTTCTCCTTTATTATTTGCTCAAATAAGTTTTCCATTTGTTGACTTGTTGCTCTTCCTCTTCCCCTTCTGGTACTCCTATAATTCGGATGTTGGGATGTTGAAAGATGTCCTGGAGGTTCCTAAGCCTCTCCTCATTTTTTTGAATTCTTGTCTCTTCATTCTTTTCTGTTTGTTTCTTTCTTCCTTCTGATCCACTCCATTGATTTGAGTCCCAGTTTTCCTCCCATCACTATTGTTTCCCTGTGCATTTTCCTTCATTTCATTTAGTGTAGCCTTCATTTTTTCATCTAATTTGTGACCACAGTCAGCCAATTCTGTGAGCATCCTGATGACCAGTGCTTTGAACTGATAGGTTGGCTATCTCTTTGTCACTTAGATGAATTGGCTCTGGGGCTTTGATCTATTCTCCCGTTTTAGCCATTTTTTGTTTGTTTGTTTGTTTTTGGTGTTTTTTTTTGGTCTGGTCGTGGGTGTTATGTAGTAAGGGGTGGAGACTTAGGTGTTCCCCAGGGCGGGGCAGCCCAGTTGCTGGGTTGTGATGCTGTCTGTGGGGGCGGGGTCCAAGAGGGAACAATGGCCTTTGCTCCGCTCTCTCATATTTCAGTCCCTTCCACCGCTTTCCCCAAGCAAATTGGGCCTTTCTGGTCCTGACTTCCGTGTGGGTGGGCTTGTGTACTTTCTAGGACCCTGTGGGTCTCTCCAATGAACTCTGCTATGAGGCTGGGAGTCTCTCCCAGCACCTCAACCCCACAAGTATTTTTCAATTGGTGTTTTTAGGTTTTATTTCCCAGCGCTGGGGCCTTGGGTTGGGAGGTCTGTCTTGCTCCCCGTTTTCACCTGGATTATCTGCGCATGAATGTGGGATTGCCTGGTCAGCCAGCCACCTTGCGAGGCCTCACAGGGTTTGCCCCGCTAGCTGCATGGCCGGCGCGCCCGGGTCCACCAACTTCTGCTTTTTCCTGCCGCAACTCTACCCCTCTTATCGGTCTGGATGAATGGTTGTCGGACTTCTATACAGTTCAATTTTCTGTTAATTCTGGTTGTTTTCTTGTTTCTAAATCTTTGTTGTCCTTAATTTTGGTAGTACGAGGAGGCATAGTGTGTCCACCTATGCCTCCATCTTGGCCGGAATATAAGCTTATATTAAATTGAATCTTAATGGTAAAGACTAGATTGTATTCAGAGTATTTAAGATTACAAAGTCCAAAAAAACTTTATGAATTTTCCCCGTTTTTCTGGGGTATTTTTCATCATTCTTACAAAATGAAAAATTGTGTGCATGTGTTTTAATTTACTGGGCATACTGGGCATTTTTTGTTTATACTTTGTTACCCTAAACAACTGTAACCATCTACTTAGCACCATTCCTGGAATTTCGTAGTTGCTCAGTAAGTTTATTTATATATTTTTTAAACGACTGTTCAGGTGATCTGTAACTAGAAAATGAAGTACTCAGTTTTGAAGGTCTCTTCTGGTTAAACGATGTGGATTCTGCCATGTCTTGATAGATACACAGGGTCCAGCAGAAGTAAGGCCTGCTTGAGTGTGGTTGGTAGGGTAATAATAAGGGTGTAATAATTTATAGTTTTAGTTTAAACATTTCACCTAAAATGTCATATTGTATGGTTGAGTGTGATAGTGTTATGTTACAGAATCACATGCTTATGATTTTGTAATAAAAAGGGGGCATTGTTTGTGCTGGATCCTATGTGTCCTGGGAGGGTGGGGTAGTGTTACATGTGTCTGTGTCTGTTTTGTCGAAGACAGCTTGCCTTGTCTGTTGAATTTTTTTAACAGATTGGCATAGGAAGTACAAAAGTATCACCAGTGTGACCACAAGGCAAATGGTAAGAGTTAGACCAATCTGGATTATGGAATGGATATTCCCATCTATTTATTATGCCAGTGGGCATGGTGTTCAGTCGTTTCTAATCAATGGCCACACGGCCAGCTGAACCAACCAAGGGATTTCAGGACACTAAAAAAGGCAGTTGAATTATTCATCTCCTGCAGCTTCTTAAACTGGCCAAGGGTGAGAGATTTACCATTAAGTGTGTAAAGTAAAAGAAAAGCAAGTCTGCTCAGTCAGTATGCTTAACTAAGAACCTGATTTTGCTTCTCTCTAGACTGTAGCATTTTCTGAAACTTGAGAAAAACCACTTGCCTAGCACAGCTGTTGACTTCCTACAACTGAAATGCTTTCCATTCCCTTTAAAATAAACCCTTCTGATGCAGAATGTAGATCATATGTATCATTCAGACCAAAAAAGTTTGCTGAGACTACTCCGGTCACTTGCCCTGGGTCCGGAATCTTCACATTCTGGGCACAGCTCCAGCTGTTGGATTTAGTTACCGGGCTCAGATTGGCTGTGCTGCCCACTCTTTTCTCCACCCCTTAACTATCACTGGGAGAAAGTTCTTGAGCCAGAGATTAAATGTAAGCGCTGTCACCAGCCTTTCTGAGTGCAGCTGGCACCATGGGTGTGCTCCAGAGCAACCTGTGTCTGCTCTGAGCCCCCGCCCTGCCTCCACTTTCACCATGTTTCCTCTGGCAAGATTTTAAGTACAGCAATTCAAGAAGATTTCTCCTCCCAAAAGTCATCATTCTGAAGTGTGTTGCCTCTTGATTGCTGAAAATAATCTTAAATTCATTTTAAAAGTAATTTATGACAAAACTTATTACAAGGGATGAAAGGACTATTGGAATTGATTAGCACTAATTTTCCACTGTGCCAGAGTGTGCAGTGTCTTTCAGAGGAAACCATAGCAGATCTGGTGAGTGGGCCATGCCGATGGGGAGAACTGAATGTCCCTCATCTCCCTCTTTCCCTAGGGACAGTAGTCATGAGTGCCGGGTGTGCGGGGTCACAGAAGTGGGTCTTTCCGCATATGCAAAACACATTTCTGGCCAGTTGCACAAAGATAATGTTGATGCCCAAGAAAGAGAAGATGATGAAAAGGGAGAGGAAGAGGATGAAGAGTATTTTGACAAGGAACTCGTTCAGTTAATAAAACAAAGGAAAGAACAAAGTCGGTGAGTAATGATTTTGATTTTTTAAAAAGCCTATGTGAACAATATAGTAGATAATACACATTTCATTTCCATACTTGTCAGCCTATAGAATTCAGCCTTATCTTAGTTATAAAGTTTAGTCTGAAGTTGTCCTCTTATGCATAAAAGAACAATGGAGTGTTTTCTTGAACTACTACACTATCTGCTTTAAAACTCACTCCGTGTTGCTCCTACATAAAGGCTAGCTATTGCTGCTCCATACCTGAAATTTTTACCATGTCGATAATTATGTTTAGAACTATCTTTTTTGGTACCAAAGTTTTTGGATACAATGAATTGTTTTTATCTGATATCCAAATTTTCTAGTGGAAAGCTATTAGTATATAAGCTTTGTATGAATACTTTATATAGTATTCTTATTGCATCCCTAGGAAAAAATGTTTTGCCTAATGTGAATCAACGTGGTACTTCTACCAAATTTGATTTAGCCTTATAGTAAGTGCTTTAGTAAATATTGAATAAAATTATATTTTAAATTTGACAATGTCAAGATTATTTCAGTAGTATAAGTTTTTCTACTTGTACTGCATAATTTCACACCTACATCTATAATTCATGTATTAGGCTGTTTGTTGTATTTTAACCTTATTGATTTGTGGTCTGCAGACTTTAATGAAGTAGAAATTTTAAGATCAGTAAAAGATATAATCAATTGTGAGGTGGAGTAATTTGCAAGTCCTAGGAAATGAGAAACATTTCAAGTTCAAAAGTAAAATTTTAAAGATCTTTCCTGCATACTAGTTATATCGGGTCTGCACTTCATTTTTAGTTAGAGGTTTGAATAGAAGTAGAAAGTAATTTTCACTCTATATGGTAAAAGCTTTTGAACAGGTCCTTGAAGGAGACTTTCTTAGTTTTAAAATGTCAGTGTCAGCTTTGTTCTTAAATTGTTCAGTCCTTCAGCTGATATCCCCAGCAGTTTCAAGAGCTGCAGTTCACTCTTCTTTTCAGGTGTTGGAGCCTCTAGAAGACGTGACTCTGTTTTGTTACCCTCTCGTGCCTTCGTTAGCTTACCTGTGTAAATGATTAAATGTTAAGTCACAGGGTAAAGAAGCCTCTCAGTGAATTTATATTGTAGTTAACTGTTCTTTGAGAATTCTAATATGCTTTTTGGTGACCTGTTTATAAAGTCATCTAGTTATTTCTTCATGGTCCCCCCATCCTTCATGAGGTTTTTAACTTAGATTGTTCTTTCGGGCTGTGGGTTTAGCTGTGTGCTATTGTCCTCTTGATCTGTTTCACGATGATTTAGGAGTCTACTTTGTAACTTACTTATTGCCTAATTCTCTCATTTCTGGATCACATTAGTATAGCTGAGTCAGTGATTTCCTTGGGTGTCAAAAGTTGCAGACTGCTTAGAAGCAAAAGATAAAAAAAAGCAGTTTGGCTAATGGTGGTACAAATATTCCACCAATGTATGTGATAACAATTATCTCCTGTTTAGACATTGTTGTAATTCATAATATAAGTGAATGTTTGAACTTTTAGGTAAATTAACAATTCATCTTCTGAAAAAGGAAGAAGTTCTAATTTGTGTCCAAAATCTTGTAGACACTAGAAACTTCTAAAACCAAGTAAGTCTGTACTGAGTTTAAGATTCCAGTCAAGTTCAGAGGAGGGAACCCAACTACAGAAACTTTGTTTTGGGATTTTCATTCCGTTGGGACCTAGTGGTTAAGAGTGTAGACTCCTGAGTTGGACTGCTGAGGCCCAAACCTCTGCTGTAGCACTTCCCGTGGAATTCTGGGCAAGTCACTTAACCTCTCTAATCCTTAGTTTCCTCAGCTAAGAAGCAGGAGTAATGAGAATACTTTCTTCAGAATTGTGAAAATTAAATGATATAATCTATATAAATTGCCTAGCATTAAATGCCTAAGAATTAGTAGGTACTTGATAAATTTTATCTAGTATCCCTCAATTTTTTTGAACACCGACTTTATGCTAAGTGTTGTGCTCAAACACCATAGGAAGTTTGTAGAGGAAAATAGTTTTGCACATATTCTTGTAATGTTTTCTTAAATTTATTCACATTTCCTTGGGCTCCTTATCTAAAATGAATAGTTGAAACAGCTGTAGCTTCTTTATAAAAACCTCCAGCACATGGAGCTCCTTGTAGCACTCACTGTGGTGGCTGCTTACTTGCACTGGGACATTTTACTCCTGTTCATGATCTTTCTTTCTCAGCTAGCTTGTAAGTTCTTCAGGAACAGGAATGATGCATAAAACTTTTCATTCACCACTAACAGTCATTGAATGTGTGCTTGATAAAGACACAGTGACACATTTTATTAATAAAAGTGATTATACATAATAAAATCTTACCATTTAAAATGGGTTAAGAAACTGGGTTTTTCAGAAACAACCTATGACCAGAGAAATCACAGTATTAAGAGCAGCTGAACTTAAATTGTATTAACATGATAACCATAGCTATAATATATAATTGCTTTTGTTTTCAAAAAGCTGTACAATGTAAAAATAATAATTGGATGAGACAAAAATCCAAGAACATGACTAGAAAAGCAGTAGCAAGAGAAGGAGCATTGTATAAATGTGTCAAATTTTTAATATTTCTGGGGTGATAGGAGAAACAAGAAAATATTTAATTTATAAATTGATAAATTGTGACTATAAGTTTAATTATATCATTTAAATATATGAAAGCAACTACTATTAGAAATAAAAATGAACTCTATTACATATTCTAAGTTTCAGGGGAGGGAGGTTAAGGGGAAGTTTGGTGGGTTATGCCTTCACAGGAAGTATAAGAATTCCTTTAAGTCAGTAATGAAAAACTTTTTCTTCCAGACAAGGTGAACCTTCCAATGGCAGCCAAGAAATAAACTCTGATGACAAGCGACTCCACTGGAGACGAGAAGACAGAATCCCTTACCAAGACAGAGAGAGCTACAGTCAGCCAGCGTGGCATCATCGCGGACCCCCTCCACGAGACTGGAAGTGGGAGAAGGAAGGCTTTGGTAATACCAGGAAGAGCAGCTTTGCACATTCTTTGAGGAATAGTGGTGGACCAAGAGGCTGTTCTGGGTGGCAGAAGGGCATTGCAGGAGGCTCCTCAACTTGGTTTCATAACCACAGTAATTCTGGGGGTGGTTGGCATTCAAATAATGGAACAGTAGCTTGGAATCACAATGGTACAGGAAGGAATTCCAGCTGGCATTCTGAAGGAACAGGTGGCTTTTCCAGTTGGCATATGAACAGCAGTAACGGAAACTGGAAATCCAGTGTACGTGGTACAAATAGTTGGAATTATAGTAACCCAGGAGACAAATTTCAACCAGGCAGAAACAGAAATTCTAATTGTCAAATGGAAGACATGCCTATGCTGTGGAACAAGAAATCTAAGTCAAAAAAATATAGTCAAGAGAGATATAATTGGCAGCGGCAAGAAAATGACAAAATTGGTACAGTTGCCATGTATAGAGGTCCTTCTGAAGGATTTACAAATGATAAATTTTCATCACAAAACTTATTTGACTTCAATTTTGAGCAGGTGGAAAGCCAAACCACTAAACAGGCAGACACCATAGCTTCCAGAATTGGCGGGAAGAATGGCAGTGCAGCAAGGGAGAAGTTCCAGCGCTGGACTCCTTACCCTTCCCAGAAGATTGTGGATTTACAGCCAGGAATGAAGGAAGTCACTGGTAACAAGTCAGAAATGACAGATAAGCCTTTCTTTGATTTTACCTTAAACACAGGAACACGAGAGCCCCAAGTCAATGAACCAAATAATTCCCCAACAGTGAAAACACAAAAAGAAATGCACACCAGATCTCTGCATCACAAAGCCCCATCTGACTGCAGTGCCTCCTGTGAGGTGGTGAGAGAATGCCCTACTGCAGACCAACCTGAACAAGTGCATAGCTCCACTAAGATACCACCACTGAAATCCCCACTTCTTCCCACTCCAGTCACTAAATCAGTCCCTCAAAAGCAAGGTCCAAAGAATCCATCAAAAAACACCAAAGCACATTCTTTTTTTTCCAGAGACCATTCAAATTCCTTGAACAAACCCAAGGAAGAAGACAGTCATGACTCTTCTGGCATGTCCAAATTGCAAAGTTTACATGTTTTAAAGGGGAATAAAAGTAAATTTGGCACTCAAAGGGAACCTGGTGAAAATTTAAGTGATACTTTACAAAAAGCCCAAGAGGTGTTACAGTTTCATGAGTCATTGCAAAATCCACTTCTTAGCACTTCTAAAAGGACCAGGAATTGTGCAAAAGCAAGCAGGAATGAGGAAGAATCTGAAAAAGGATCTTTGAAGATTGAGTTTCAAGTACACTCATTAGAAGGTGAAAGTAATGAAGAGGTAGTTGACACGGAAAGGTATGGAACAAAAAAAATTGGAGCCCTGAGTTCTGCAACTTCAGAAGTTTTATCCTGCAGCACTCATAATGCTGATGAGAAGGAGGGGGAAGACCAAAACCTGAAACCATCCAGGAAACTACCCACTTCCCCGTGTAATTCAGTAGTTCACCAGAAAGAACCTGAGTTGGAAATGATGTCTTCAGCTAGTCCACACTCTGACTTGCTGCTGGACTTGAAAACCTCTCTAGAAGATGTGCAGGTTGATGACTCTGTGAAATCTCAAGTATCTTATGAAACAGAAGGCTTTGAGAGTACCAGCTTGGATTCAGAGCTTCAAAAGAGTGACATCACTCAGCCCTCGGGCCTTCTCCTGCCAGAACTAAGTAAGCTTGGCTTTCCTGCCTCACTCCAAAGGGATCTCACTCGACACATTAGTATGAAGAGCAAAACTGGAGCACACCTTCCTGAGCCAAACCTCAACAGTGCTCGCCGCATCCGCAATACTAATGGTCACCGAAAGAGTGAAACAGAGAAAGAATCTGGGCTCAAACCGACCCTTCGGCAGATTCTAAATGCATCTCGGAGAAATGTCAATTGGGAACAGGTCATTCATCAAGTAACCAAGAAAAAGCAAGAGCTAGGCAAAGGCTTACCGAGGTATGTGCCTCTTTTCAGTATCCATTTACCTTTCTTTCTTTTCAGCTTACTTTGACCTGGTCAAGAGAATTCTTGTTACATTGAATTAAATGCTTGCAAAAAATATGTGTTGTAGATGTCTGGTTTAAATATTAAAGAGTTTCTGCTCCTCCATAACAAACAGAATAAAATGTTTCCCAGCAGGGAATTCAGATGAAAAAGAAGCTCACTACTTCTGAGAAATGAGATGGGGACAAGGGAAAAAAATCAAATGCAGCACTGTGGTTTTGGGGCCGGAAAGTGACAGTGTGTAAATCTGCACCTTATATGTAGGACTTGAGTGGTGCGACTTTGAAGTGTAACTGTTCTTGTTACCTTTTACTTGGGACCAATGGATAGTTACCCTTCTGTGTTTACTCTCAGCGTTATATTTGTGAACACAAAATATTTTCTCTTACTACTTGCATAACATTTTGCCTAATCATGCAATACTGAGGTACAGAATTTTTCCGAATGGTAACGCAGCATTCAGCATAGGTTTGTGACTTGAAAATCATTCGGCTCTATCATATATGTCTCTCCAGGATTAAATTTCTGTCTTTATTGAAATAACATTTATTTTGCCCCCTTATCCTTTTCCATAACTCATGTTACTGATGCTATAAAGTTCTTAGTGTAGTTTGCAGCATTTGTGAATGCTTAATAGACATTTTCGTTTGGTTTGCTATTAAAATTATGTACTTATTGTTGGCTTTGAGCTCCATATCAAATAAAACCCTCAATTTTTACTCTCTCAAATGTATTTTCATAGCTGTATACTGATCTCTACTTGGTATTAATCTCTAATTGAGACGTATGTCTATATATGTAGCCTTGGTGCTTAACACAGTCTGGCACATTAAGTGGTGCTCCCTTCTCTCACCTTGCTTGATTTATGATTTTTTCTTTCTTCCTTAAGGTTTGGTATAGAAATGGTGCCTCTAGTACAAAATGAACAAGAGGTCTTGGATTTGAATGGGGATCCTGATCTGGCCAATCTAGGGTTCCAGTGGGAAGATGTTTCCATTTCTTCATCCCCTGGGTTGGCAAGGAAGCGAAGCCTCTCTGAGAGCAGCGTGATCATGGACAGGGCTCCTTCTGTGTACAGCTTCTTCAGTGAGGAAGGGAAGGGCAAGGAAAATGAGTCCCAGCAGATTTTTTCACCTGGCAGCTCACTGAGGGCCACGCAGAGTCAGAAAACAACCATGGGCCTTAAGCAGGAAGTGACACCTCTGGCTGCCTCCCTGAGAAAGGGTGAAAGGGCTGCAAATGTTGCTACTCGAAGACGACATAGTGCACAGTTACCCTCTGATTGTGCCATGTTTATGATGCCTTTGGCAAAAGACCTGAACAGACAGGAGAGTTCTGCACCACTTTCAGAGACTCACAATGCCTTGGAGAGTAATGGAGAAGGAAACTCTTTATCATCAAATGCATCCTCAGCTCTTGCAGTCTCCAGTTTGGCAGATGCAGGCACAGACAGTAGCTGTACCTCTGGTGCTGAACAAAATGACTGCCAGAGCATTAGAAAAAAACGAAGAGCCACTGGAGTGAGTATGATTCCTGTGCCTTTTGTAGAATATTTTATGTGGTGACTTGAATGTTATAAGAAAGATTTAGCTGTTTAAGTTTTCTTGCGTATCTAGGGTTATGGTTCTCCCTACTCTGGAATAGAAGACTTGTGAGGTTCTTACTCTCCTTTTCAGATTATTCTATTTGTTTCTTTCACTGAGTAATTCTACAAAGTTAGATATAATTGAATATGAATGTACAGTACTAGGAAAATATGAAGTCATCTCTAAAATTAGTCATCAAGGCAATGAATTTTTGTATCACCTGACAAGGAGTAAGCCACATCTTCAGCTGTAACTTAATCTGTTTCCATGATGCATTCTGCACGGCTGCTGAAGAAAGGCATTCCAGGTTGCCTCTGGAGGGTATGTATGCGTGTTGGACCCAGGAGTTTTAGGCTTAACACCAAGATGGTTTCCATAGTAATAGAGTACATCTATATGAGCGTAGTCTCAGAAATATTTGTAGTCTCTGTTACTCTATCTTTTGTACTTCGTTTATCCAGCCTGACCTTTCAGAATCCATTCCTTCACTGCCATCACTTCTGTTCTGGAGTCTCTGTTGCCAATATTGCTTAACCCTTTCAGGAACCTTTATGGAAAGAAAGTCTCGTGATGGTGATGCAGTCTGGAGTCTGGCACTGCAGGAAAAAGGAATGTGCCCTTAACGCGGAGGTGGTATAGCCAAGTGGACAAGGGTCTGGGGGATAGACCTGGATTCCAGTTCCAGCTCTGCCCCCAACTTTGAGCTAGGCATTGTAGTGGGTAGATATTGTTGGATAAGAGATTGTCCTGTGACAAAGCTAATATCTTGGGGCTCGTCTCAATAGACTGTTTGGCTTTTTGTTTTAAAAGTTTTATTGCTGAAATTTAAAGTAGAAATTGCTCCACAATGAAATCAGATGTGTGTGTCACTGGCTTTGTCCACACTTTTATATATGTCTTGTTTAGCAAGGTTTGAAATGCTTTGCCTGTGTTCTATGGGCTTTACCACCTTTAGAATGCTGGGAAGGTACTTGAACTTAGATTCTTTTTTAAAAATCACACACATTTATTCAACTGATATTTTAGTTCATACCATGTGTGTGAGAGTCCTACTGCTGTCCTGTTAGAGATGGTAGAAATAATGAAGAGTGCTATATGACTATCTTAGAACTGATTGTTTTTTTTTCCTTTCTGGATAATAGCCATTACACATTTAATATTATTCATTTTTCTGTATTTCCTCAGGATGGATCTTCTCCTGAAGTCCCAAGTCTTGAGAGAAAAAATAAAAGAAGGAAAATTAAAGGAAAGAAAGGTATAGTGCAGAATATTCTGGCAGAAAGAAATTATTCTTTTAGCAACTCAGCCTTTTTACAACCTGATACAGAATATAGCTTGTAGTTATCAAACACTGCCCATTAATACTTTTTAACATTTTGTTGTCTTGCTTAATGGCATAGAAAAGTTTGATTTTCCACTATATATGTAGTCATAGCTGTAGAAGAAATACGTGATGTCACATAGACCTGTAAGCTAAAGTTAATATGTATCTTGGACAAAATGAGTTCAATATAAGTCTCATTGGGTCTTATCTGGGAGGAAGGAGAACAGGCCTTTGGTAAAATTTTGTCCATCTTTGTCATTCATAGCCATGTCTTTTAGTTTCCATTTTTGAGGCATCTTTGTTGTTTTTCTCTTATGAATTAAGGAAAGATGTTGCTAATGTGGTTCCCAGACTAATATGCTTCTACAGTGCTTGCTTTCCGCTGATTCTAACCCTGTGGAAAGTGATTGGATGAACCTTGGGGGATTGGAAGTGGTGTGTGAGGTAGGGGTCAAGTATGACCCCAGCTTCTGACTGACGCAGCTGTGTGGACCAGAGGTGTCTAGCCCACAGTCCACAGGCTGCATGCAACCCAGGATGGCTATGGATGTGACCCAACACAAAACCGTAAATTTACTTAAAACCTTTTTTTTTTTTGCTCATCAGCTTTTGTTAATGTTTGTGTATTTAATATGTGGTCCAAGGCAACTCTTCTTCTTCCAGTGTGACTCAGAGACGCCAAAAGGTTGGACACCCCTGGACGGATGATGGTATCATTTTTAGAGCTAGAAGACTCCACAAGGGGAGCCGGTTGAGAGTAGAGAAAGATGATGCCTTCCCTTTTGGATCCCTTGAGTTAAAGGACCTTAGAGACACCTAGGTTGAGATGCTCAAGTTGGTAGCAGGATATGTGGGGTCTGGAGTTCAGGAGAAGTCCTGACATGTTGAATGGGAAAGAGACAAACATAAAGATGACAACTCCATACACATAGTAGAACATTTTATTTAAATAACTTAAGAGAACTGTTTCAAAGCTGTATCTCCTTTGGGAAGACTTCTCTAATAAAGATAAAACTGTGTTAACTAACAGGCTAGAAAAATAGGGATTAGGAGGAGAGTGCGAGCAGAACAGGTCTGGGGCCCCATCTGAGCAAACGTGAAGAGGGTGGTAGATAAAGGAAGACAGGGCAGTGGAAACTGCAGCAGTGACTTGCTTTGGACAAAGATTTCACTTGGAAGGGTAGTGGTGGGAAATGGCTGTTGGGTGAGATGGTGCCACGTGGCGGAACTCTTGAGCCTTTGCAGCACCTCCAGTCTTACCAGTTCCCAACTTTGGGTTCCTAGCTCTGACAATCTCAGGCTTAACGTATGATCTGTGAGATCTGATGTGTCTCTAGTACCTATTGGGGAGAAAATAAAGGCTTGTCCTAGATAACTGAGGTAGTTCCATCTCCTGAGGAGCTGGATTATTACAGAGATGTCTCCAATATTAAACTGAGGCTTATGGTTTCTTTTGGCAGAGCGTTCTCAGGTTGACCAGCTGCTGAATATCTCTTTAAGGGAGGAAGAACTAAGCAAATCGCTGCAGTGCATGGATAACAACCTTCTGCAAGCCCGTGCGGCCCTCCAGACGGCTTATGTTGAAGTTCAGAGGCTGCTTATGCTCAAACAGCAGGTAACAGCAGGTGGAACACTTAATGAAAATGGATCATCTCTGAAGTTGGATTTGAAAATTCTTAACACATTACTTTATTTTTAGATAACTATGGAGATGAGTGCACTGAGGACCCATAGAATACAAATTCTACAGGGATTACAAGGTATTTGGAGAGAATGTGAGGGATTGGGCCTTCTGTAGCTTGTTACTTCCTTTGCCTCTAGATGGGAATTAAAGTCGTTATTAAAAAGCCATATGATTTATCTCACATCTCTTTGGTTTCCTTCTTCCATAGAAAGGCCTGTTAGACTCTACATCCCTAGAATGCTTAGCAGTGGAGATAGTATGTTACAGAAAGAGCTTTGGGTTAGGAATCAAAAGACCTGGGTTCGAATGTTGGCTCTTCCATCAGTATCTGTATGATATTGGATAAGTCACTTAAAATCTGAAAAATTAGAATATTAATGCCTGTTTAGTCTATATCCTTGGTGGTTATATAGATATATGACAATCAATTTTGAAGAATTATGAGGGACCTTGAATTTTCTCATAATTTTTAAAAATACACATTGTCTAAGAAACAATGTCTTTTCAGAGAACATTTTAAAATTTATGTACATGTGTATTTTCCATCCTAGAAACATATGAACCTTCTGACCACACGTACCAGGTTCCCTGCAGCCTTACACGAGAACAAAGGAGCAGTAGATCTCAAACATCTGCTGATGTCATGCTGCTGCCTGCCCCTTTTTTCTCACTTCTTCTGGAGTCTCCATCTTCCCATGTGTCTCCGTCATCCACAGGAGTCCCTTTCCAAGTGACCACATCTCCTACTTTCCATGCTCATGGCAGCGTTCCTGCTCCAGACTCATCAGTTCAGATAAAACAAGAACCCATATCTTCCGAACAAGACGAGTATTTGAATGCTATGTCACAAATCTCTCCTTGCAGTATGTCCAAGGAATTACTGCAAGGTAATAGTATGTAAACTTTTCTCTGGTTTAAGGGCAACCCTGTAGTGGCTCTAGGGCAATTTTGTATCAGTGATGTAGAGTTATACTTGCCCATTAAACTGATGTTACTACAATTAATTTTTCTTGAAGTTTTCTGCACTTAGAAGGATTATTTAAATATTAGTAGCTTTTCCTTAATTTTTTCTAATATAGAATTAATAATTTGACTTTGCGTTAGTACCTAAAACGTTCCATTTATTAGGATTGGTGCAGAATTATTTAGCTTGGGGGAGATATGTGAGGTCGATGTTGTTCAGTAAATTTTCTAAATACGATATATCCTCTGAATTTCTCAGCACTTAACTATCTTTATCATCTAAAGCAGTGGTCCCCAACCTTTTTGGCACCAGGGACTAGTTTCGTGGGAGGCAGTTTTTCCACAGACCTGGGGCGGGTGGGTTTCAGGATGATTCACGTGCATCACCATGTTTGAGCTCACCTCCTGCTGTGAGGCCTGCTTTCAAACAGGCTGGGACGGTTATTGGTCTGCAGTCCAGAGGCTAGGGGCCCTTGGTCTGAAGTACAGCCAGGATTACTATAAGCCTGAGAGGCAGGTGCCTGTGATGAAGGCAGAGAAGGCTCTGGGGCTTGGAATCATCTAATAGGAACTTGGATGGTTTTGAGAAGCAGGCCAGGTTTTTCAGCTTTTCAGAAGATAACACCTGGTTACCATTTGAGAATAACTTCTGAGCAATTTAGAATCTTATCTGAAGTTTGCATAATCACAGTGGTGCTGTAATAATAAAGTAAAAAGTAGACTGGCATTGTGTGATTTCTTGAGCCAAAATAAAAAGCCTGAGGAATTACTCTAGTTTTGGCTACCTGTTGCAACACTAATCTAGATATCTGTATCAAAGGTATGTTATCTTTTATGTTGGATTTGTTATTTTTATACGGATAATATTTAGTATTTTTTTAAAAACTAGTAATGAAGCCATATAGAGACATTTTAATAATTTTTTTCAAAAGTGACCTTTTCTAATTGCAAAACTAATTCATGTTCAATGTTCATTGTAAAGAATTGAGAAACTAGAAATCCAGATATATATTATTTCAGTCTTTCCTTAAATCTTATTTTAAATATATTTTATTGATTATGCTATTACAGTTGTCCCATTTTTCCCCCATCATTCCCCTCCACCCTGTACATCCCCTCCCACCCCCATTCCCCCCTTTTGTTCATGTCCATGTGTCATAAATTAATTAGCTTCTACATTTCCCACACTATTCTTGCCCTCCCCCCGTCTATTTTCTACCTACCGTCTATGCTACTTATTCTCTACCTTTTCTCCCTCTCTCCTCCTCCCACTCCCCTGTTGCCAACCCTCCATGTGATCTCCATTTCTGTGTTTCTGCTCCTGGTCTAGTGGTTTGCTTACTTTGCTTTTGTTTTAGGTGTGGTTGTTAATATCTGTGAGTTTGCTGTCTTTTACTGTCATATTTTTATCCTCTTTTTCTTAGATAAGTCCCTTTAACATTCATATCATAAGGGCTTGGTGATGATGAACTCCTTTAACTTGACCTTATCTGAGAAGCACTTTATCTTCCCTTCCATTCTAAATGAAAGCTTTGCTGGATAGAGCAATCTTGGATGGAGGTCCTTGACTTTCACGACTTGGAATACTTCTTTCCAGCCCCTTCTTGCTTGTAAGGTTTCTTTTGAGAAATCAGCTGACAGTCTGATGGGAACTCCTTTGTAGGTGACTGTCCCCTTATCCCTTGCTGCTTCTAGAATTTTCTCCTTCATTTTAATCTTGGGTAATGTAATTATGATGTTTCTTGGTGTGTTCCTCCTTGGGTCCAACTTCTTTGGGACTCTCTGAGCTTACTGGACTCCTTTGCCAGATTGGGGAAGTTCTCCTTTATTATTTGTTTAAATAAGTTTTCCACTTGTTGCTCTTCCTCTTCCCCTTCTGGTACCCTTATATTTCCGATATTGGGATGTTGAAAGATGTCCTAGAGGTTCCTAAGTCTCTCCTCGTTTTTTTGAATTCTTGTTTCTTCATTCTTTTCTGTTTGGTTGTTTCTTTCTTCCTTTTGGTACTCCATTGATTTGAGTCCCAGTTTCCTTCCCATCACTATTGGTTCCCTGTGCATTTTCCTTCATTTCACTTATTGTAGCCTTTATTTGTTCATCTAATTTGCGACCAAAATCAACCAATTCTGTGAGCATCCTGATGACCAGTGCTTTGAACTGTGCATCTGATGGGTTGGTTATCTCTTAGTCACTTAGATAAATTGGCTCTGGGGTTTTGATCTGTTCTCCCATTTGAGCCATTTTTGTTTTTTGTTTATTTGTTTGTTTGTTTTTGTGTTTTCTTTTTTTTGGTCTGGTTGTACCTGTTACATAGTGGGGGGCGGAGCCTTAGCTGTTCCCCAGGGCGGAGCAGCCCAGTTGCTGGGTTGTGATGCTGTCTGTGGGGGTGGGGTCCAAGAGGGAACAATGGCGCTTGCTCTGCTCTCTCTGGGATTCCAGTCCCTTCCACCACTTCCCCTTCGCCTGGATTATCTGCACGTGAATGTGGGACTGCCTGGTCAGCCAGCCAACTTGTGTGTTCTCACTGGGTCTGCCTGTTGCCACTCTGTGCCTGGGGTCTGCTAGCTGCCGCCTGTGCACCTGTGATCTTCCAGCCACTGCCTGTGCACCCAGGTCCATCAACCTGGTCCACTTTTCCTGCTGTGACTCCACCCCTCTTACCAGTCTGGATGAATGGTTGTTGGACTTCCATACAGTTCAGTTTTCTATCAGATCTGGTTGTTTTCTTGTTTCTAAATCTTTGTTGCCCTTAATTTTGGTTGTGCAAGGAGGCATAGTATATCCACCTACACCTCCATCTTGGCTGGAAGTTTCTCTTTTCTTAAATCTTATATGTAGACTTTATACAAAGGACAAATCATAATCTATTATAACTTGGCTTTTTTCCTTTAATTTGTGATTTATCATTTCCCCTGTGTCATAAAAAATAATTAATCTAAAATGTTTTACCAGTTGCATAATATTTGAGAAGTTGCATGATAGTCTGGATGTGCAATAATGTATATAATTTCCTTTGAATATTTAGGTTTTTTCTTTTTTAGTATTCTGTATAACATGATGTTGTATGTGTCTTTAAGTATGTCTGATTATTTCATCAGTTTAGAGTCGTAGGCATGAAATAATTCAGTCCAAGAAAATAGACATTTTTAAGTCACTAGCTTTTTAACTTCTAGTGTGTAGCTAAACTGGATGGTGTAAACAGGTAAAATACATGGTGAAAATTTAGAAGAAATAAAGGTGAATGTACTGCAGCCAAGTAGATACCTAAGTGTCTACCAAGAATAAAACACAGTGTTCAGTATGTGGACATTGCAAATAAGAAAGAAAGAAAAAAGGTTGACATAAGACCTGTATGTTATTTGTGAGATTAATGCAAGGCAAAGTACACTAAGTGCTGTAATAGAAATTTATGTAGGTCATGGGAAATTGAGAAGTAAAGTAACAGCTTTAAAAGCCATGGTTTATTTAACTCATCACTGAAATAATTGGGGAAGTATCAACATTGAAATGTCATTATTTGTTAGAGATTCAATCGGCGACAAATAATTGCGGTTTATGACTATAAATAGCAGACAGAAAGGTGTAATAACTTGCTTCTTCTCTACTTAGGAGAGAATGGTGACCATCACCCAGTCTCCCCAGGCATCACTGCAACATTGTCCTTGTCAGAGCTAACGGAAGGTTTCCGTGAGCCTAGCCAGGAGCTGTTGTTTTCTGCAGAGCAAGGAAATACCAGAAACAGAGAAAATGCTCTCTATTCCCAATCAACTGGTCTTCCTAGTGTAAATAAAGAAGGTGAAGAGCCAACCAAAGGCAACAGTGGGTCTGAAGCCTGTAGCAATTCTTTTCCAAGATTATCGCTTGCTTCAGAAACCCCTTTTGAGAAGGAGCCCCACTCTCCAGCTGACCAGCCTGAACAACAGGCAGAGTCTACTCTGACATCAGCTGAAACCAGGGGTAATAAGAAAAAGAAGAAACTTAGGAAGAAGAAAACTCTGCGGGCCACTCGTGTTCCTGAGAACAGCGACACCGAACAGGATGTATTTACTGCTAAACCTGTGAGGAAAGTGAAAACTGGAAAGTCAGCTAAAGGAGGGAAAGTGGCCACTTCCACCTGGGAGGACAGCAGAACCGGTGCAGAGCAGGAGAGTGTCAGGGACGAGCCCAACAGTGACTCCTCCCTGGAAGTCCTGGAAGTTCCTAACCCTCAGTTAGAAGTGGTAGCCATTGACTCTTCTGAATCTGGAGAAGAGAAACCAGACAGCCCATCTAAGAAGGATGTTTGGAACAGCACAGAGCAAAACTCACTGGAAACTTCTCGTTCTGGCTGTGATGAAGTGAGCTCTACTAGTGAGATTGGCACTCGTTACAAAGATGGGATCCCCGTAAGGTAAGGATGGTGTACTGGTCTGTTCAGAACAGCTTTCATCGTTCTTCTTTTCTTTAAAAAATAGAACTTTTTGTTATGACTCAGAATTTTTAAAAGAATCAAATTTGTAGAAATCAGAAATTGCAGATGTGGCAGGCTTAAACCTTGACAATGGAGATTTTCTGCTTTCTCATTTGGGTTGTGAATATTTACTGTACTTTTATTTCCTTACCTATAGAAATTTCAGATGGAAAAATGACATCAGATCATTGCCCCTTTGCCCATTAATTAGAGCAATACTCTGAGTCAGGAAAATTTAAGTTTTACTACCTATCCTGTTCACACGGATGCTAAGAAGACTTTTGCTATTGTTTTGTAGTGTGGCAGAAACTCAGACTGTGATCTCCTCCATAAAAGGATCAAAGAGCTCTTCAGGTATTTGGTGATTCCATTTTATTTAAGTTAACCACAGAAAAAAAAAGGCTTGTGAATGTGAGGGCTGGGGTTTAAATCTACTTAAATATGCTTATAGAATAGGGGGCAGGAATTATCGCTAAGAGGATTGCTTTGACCAGCAGATACAATATTCCTCAATCCTCAGATCCTGGCTTTGCAGTTCCTTACTCCCTATGTCTCTTACTGGCTCTCGTATCTGTTTGATAAATTCGTATTAAGGTTTCATTGACTCCAGGAGTTTTTGCTTTGAGAAGGACCTGCTTTAAGAATAACACTTTATTCAACAAAATAATATGTGACAGATATTTGATACTGTCCAGTTACCACTCAGAAACTCATCACTTAAATGTCATTTTCTTAAGCAAAAGGCTTTCCCTGCCTTCTCTTACTAGGAAATCTTTATAATAAAGATTTTAATTGAAAATGTGGTATTTTGCAAGGGAACTAGGCTTTACAGAGGATCCAGGGACCACTATAATATTTAATGGTTTTAATTTTTGAGTATCTTTTCAGACACAGCAGATATGTCTCTGAAACATAGTCTTGTTTTCTAGAAATATCTTCAGAGCCAGGAGATGATAATGAGCCCACTGAAGGGAGTTTTGAGGGGCACCAAGCTGCAGTGAATGCAATTCAAATATTTGGGAATTTACTATATACCTGTTCTGCAGATAAAACTGTGCGAGTTTATAATCTGGTGGTAAGTTGTTATTTAGCATTTTGAGTGTTTTTGATAATTGCAGGTTTTAGAAACTCCAGCTCAGAACAAGGGGGGATTTTCTTTACTGTCTAGAGATGGGGTGGGCTTTAGACTAACTTTAGGTACAGGTGACCCAGCTGCTCAGCTGAGTCACTGGGAACTTAGTTTTATTTGTCTCTCCACTCTGCCCCCTTTGTATCACCTCTTCCTAAAGGTAATTCTCCTCTGATCACAAATAGATGCCAGGAGCCACTAGGGTTTCTTTTCTCTCCCACCACCACCAAATAAGGATCTTGGCCTTTATTCCCTGAATAGTCAATCACTTGGCAAAGGAAGATGGGATTATAACAGTAGACTTGGGCTAGTCAGACCTCAACCCTGAGTTGGTGATGAGGTCAGTCACCTAGCTGTTGTATAATAGAGAAGGGGCAAAATAAGTAATTGGGGATATATTAGAGGAGCCATTTTCCCAGAAAGTTAATTATGCAAGTTATTAAGGAGAGCGAGTCTTCCACTATACACACTTAGTATAATCTGATGCTCATTACTCTGGATTTTCATAAAATGAACTTGAATTTGGTGTATATCAAACTATTTCTGTTTATCAATAATGACAGTCCATAAACTTTAGAAACATCGTTCTCTTGTTCAAACAAATTGCTGAAGTCCTTGAAAATCAAAAGGTTAGATGATGGACTGAGAAAATGTGCTTGCTGTAACCAGTAGGTGTATAAATAAATTCCTTTAGCCTAATAATATGGGGGCACAAAAAAGGGTGACTGAAGGAAGAAATAAAGGTACCAGAAGTGTGAGTATGAGATTTGGGGGATTGGTTTGAACTCTAAATTGCCAGATAAGTGTATGTAGATCTGTACATTATAAATAGATCTCAGAGATAACACAGATAACTATTACGATGTCCCCTTATGAAACCACACAGGACCTGTGATGAGACCTGATATGTCTTGGAATATTATGGAGCATTCTCATAAGCTACTGATCAAGTGCAGACACTTCTCTTAGTATTTAGTTACAATTTGGATTTACTAGATTTTTGGTCTATGTGTTGGAGAGCTTTGCCCTAGGCATTAGTTAATTTTTTTTTTTTGCATTAGTTAAAATTTTAGTCTACCGTGTAGTGAATTGCCCTACATATTTTTCGGTGTGACTCAGCTAACATAGTTGGAAGTACCTTACTACATGTCACCAAGCACTTTCCTAAGCATTGAGGATATAGCAGTGAACTGTTCTGTTTTAGCATCTTTTTGTTGAGGAAATATGTTAGGTGATCTTTCTATTTCTGCAAGTGCTAATCTGGTCTGTGCTGACTTTAGAGTCGGAAGTGCATTGGTATCTTTGATGGCCATACTTCCAAAGTGAACTGCCTCCTGGTCACTCAGATCTCTGGGAAGAATGCTGCCCTGTACACTGGTTCCAGTGATCACACCATTCGCTGCTACAATATTAAGGTAAGTGGGTCCAGAGAAATCGAAAGTGATAATATTGAACTGCTTTGACAGTATTTATTTACTGTGCAGGGTGGAGGTGCTGCAACAGGTGCTTTGTTCTTCCCAGTTTCTCTTTTGCTTCTATCATTAGAGTTTGTGGTTGAATTTCATCTAAGTGAACAGTACTGCATGTATTCCTTCACACCCAGCTGTAGCTCACCATAATATCTGAAGTTCATGTATATTGTTTCATGTGTCAATAGTTCTTTTTTAATCATTGTATGCTATTCAGTGTCTTTTGTAAAAATACAAAATGATCTAATTTGGGTTAACTAGAAGCATCAGGAATGTTAACATTTGGGCATATTTACTGTCTTTTTATTTTACAATTTTGTATGTGGCATATACTTGTAATTTTATAGGGGAAACAAAAACTTCAAAGACTGACTCCTTTGGGTATGAAAGAAGATTAGGAGAGAACAAGGGCTTTGACTTCCTGAAGCTTTGGTCATTCTGCCCACAGCTCGTCACATCCTACCCATTTGTAAACATCTTCATTTTAACATCGCCAACCAAACTTGTTTTAAAAGCTACGCTACGGCAATTAGTTGTGTGGTGTCACTTAACAACAAATCTTGAGCACTTACTGTTATTGGTCCTGTTCTAGGTTCCAGGTGATGAAATTTGCTAATATAACCCAGTGCCTGTTTAATCTGGATCTGCATTAGAATTACTAAGGAAAATTTTAAAAATACATATTCCAGAACCTACTGAGTTAGAATCTAGGCATTGGAGGTGAAGCTTGGGCTTCTGTGTATTTCAAAAGAGACATTGGAAAGAGACATTTGGGAGCCATTAGAATAGAGAATTGGTGGTAGGAAAGCACGTATTTGGTTAGCGCAATTATATATACAAATAAAATTTTTATTTTCCTTTTAGATGTCAAATGCAGCTTTAACTTTGTCTTTGGCTACTTAATTAAAGAGGCTAATACCCAATTCACAGTGCCCTTTAAAGAATTTCTACATTCCAAATTAGAAATATAGGTAACATTAATAGAATTGATATTTGTTTTTGATATTACCTACAGCTTGAGAGTATTTGACCACATATTTCAAAGGACAAAAAAATCTAAGATGGTCTTCTACAGAATAGATGATGCTACCTTTTCATTCTCATAAAATCATTTCATACTCTGCCTTCAGAAGGATTGGTTTCCCGTTTTACCTGCTGCTAACCTCTACTGATCAGGTGTTGTGTACTTTCATCAGATACGGGAGTGTGTGGAGCAGCTACAGCTGGAAGACCGGGTTCTTTGCCTTCACAGTAGATGGCGAGTCCTCTACGCAGGACTAGCAAATGGCACTGTGGTCACCTTCAACATAAAGGTTAGTGGTTGGGGAGAGAAGGCTGAATTCCCATGCCACTTGGTAATAGTGTGAGTGTGAGGGGAAAGAAGTAGAAGATTGTCAGGGAGAAGTGGAAGACAGACATTTTCATCTGTTTTCCTTATGTGAGAAAGCAACAGCGTTAACCACTACCCCAAAACTGTGATGTTTGGGTGTAAGTGAAACAGCATCCTGTGTAATGTCCGTATAGACCCAGTGTGCCAGGACTAAATGTAACTCCACTAAATTAAACCAAGCTGGCAATTTGATGTCACATAATGAGTCACAGGTTAAACTAGTCTGTCTCATTTTTAGGAATGACACCATGAAAAGTGAGCTTAAATTTTTTTGAATATGACATTGATGTGGTTTGGAACTGATTCAGGGTTTCATGGGGGTAACCTGTTCTGTATAGTGAATTAAGTCAAAAGTTTGCCTTCATGCCCGTGTGGCCTCATTCTTTCCTAACCCAAAAGTAAAGTAATTTGTTAAGCAAACCTTTATTCAGCATCTATTATGTGCTAGGTACCTGGATGAGGCTTAGGAAATAAGTAGGGACCAGTTCTTGATGGCCCTATGTGCTTTGAGAGACATGATCCAATTTGTATTTTAGAAAAAGTCACTCGAGTTGATGAGGTTGGGAATTGGTAATAGTAGATGCAGGGAGATGATTTAGTAGACTTTCTAATGGAAGCTAACATGAACGGTTAGACTACGGATGAAAAGGAGAGAATGGATAAGAGATGTAGTCTCAGAGATGGAATTGATTACTAATCTTTTGTAGCTCTATAGCTCACAGTCATCTGGTTACCTTTTAACATCATGTTAGAGACATGTTAGAATGTTTACTGTGTTGTACCCAATTATAGTATCATTCATATATTTAGTGAGTACCTACTTGCCATTAACTATTGTGCTTTCAAGAGAGGCAATATAATACATCATGGTTTCTGTCTTTAAGAAGCTAGCACATATACTCAGGTGCCAACGAATTTGGTTCACTTGACAGGAACAGATTACAGAGGGGCAATTAGTAAAGGCTTTTGCATTCTAGATATGAAATGTTAACAGCCTAGGTTAGATTTGGTTAGGGCAATAGAAATAAAGAAGAAAGAATAAATTTAAAATGTTCATATTTTACTGAATAAAATTTGACAACTACCTAATTTTCTTCTCTTTTATGAGTTCAATATTATCAAAGGTAGATAGAAGTTAGGAGCAAATCTTTAGGGGCAAAATGATGGCAAGAAATAACAGTCTTATTTTTAATAGTTTTTGCTTTAGGATTTTGAAATTTATTTATTTTTTAAAGATTTCATTTATTTTTTAGAACGGGGAAGGGAGGCAGAGAGGGAGAGAAACATCAGTGTGTGGTTGCCTCTTGAATGCTCCTACTGGGGACCTGGCCCGCAACTCAGGCATGTGCCCTGACTGGGAATCGAACTGGCAACTCTTTTGTTCCCAGCCCAGCGCTCAATCCACTGAGCCACACCAGCCAGGGCAAGAAATAACAGTCTTTGAATGGTTGAAAAACCCTGAGAAAAGATGGTCCTCGAGACAGAGCTTTGAGACCCTCTGCAGATAGAGGAATTTTGAAGCCTTCTTAGGGCCAGGCCTTTTCTGATTTGCCTGTACCCCCCAGAATGCTGTGCTTCTGGGGTCTCAGCAGACAGCCAGGGCAGTTTATCAGGGCCCTGTGGGCCAAACCGTATCCATCTGTCTCCCTAGCACCTCATGATGGCTGAAGTTGATGCTTGGCTCTATAGGCTCCCAGCTGCTGCTGTGCTTATTCAGTTTCTGGGAGTTTCACCCCATGTATACACCTAGGGGCTTGGGGAAGTGCAGACTTTATGAACAAGACTGGTGTGATGATGAGGGAAGCAAGTTTGAAACCTGAGATAAAGGAATGTTCGGGAATTGAGGGTGTGATTCTGTACACCACTGGAAAATGTTGTGAAAGATGACAAAGAGCCACAAGTCAGAAGAGCATTAAAATAACAGAAAGGTGGAGAGTGAGAAACTCGCATTGAAATTGTCTAAGAAAGTAGTTCTCAGTGGAGGAATTTGGAAATACCCTGACAAATAGATTGCACACGTTTTGGATGTCAAAAAAATAGTGAAAGGGTTCCTGGGGCTGTGGCATGACAGATGTATTAGAAAATGAAAACAAGGCTGGTCATTCATTATCATTAACTTAAGAGAGAGAGGGCATAAAGAGAGAACCAAGTCCCAGTTGTGGTCAGGATAGTGCAGGTTGAAGTTAGAAATGAGTTCCTAAGGTAAGAGTTCGCCCCCACTGCAATGGGGGAGGGGGGAAGTCCTGAACACAGAGAGAGCTGGCGTGGGAATGGCAGAGTTTGGGAAGTTAAAGATGGTGGAGTGGGTGTGAGAACTTAAATACGGGTAACAGGGTGTAGAGTTTATAAGAAGGTAGTTGATTTTGAGGTTTACCAGCTAAGTTGCTTTTACTTCATATAATGGTGACTGTTTTCTTCAGAACAACAGACGACTGGAAATCTTTGAATGCCACTGCCCTCGGGCAGTTAGCTGTCTGGCCACAGCTCAGGAAGGTGCCCGGAAGCTGCTGATTGTGGGATCTTACGACTGTACTATTAGTGTACGTGATGCACGGAATGGACTCCTCCTCAGAACCCTGGAGGGCCATAGCAAAACCATTCTGTGCATGAAGGCAAGTACAGTGCAAGAGACCAGGAGCTAGTTTTGGCACAAATAGAATGATATGTGTGACATCTTTTGTGTTGTCTGATGCCTTACTTAGAACACAGTCATCTTGAAAAGAGGAAGGTTACAGTCCTTTTCTTCAGGCCAGGGTCACCAAGGGATGAACTACTTTTTAATGTGTTAACTTAGAAACAATGAAAGTGTATTTTACTATAGAATGTAGAAACATTCTAATACCCTTCTAGGCTACTTCCTAATCCTTCTGCAGAGGGATTAGGACATACATTTCATTCAGAAAATTTGTCTCAAAAATTTGTTCTATACCTACTTTACACTCATCCAGAATTAGAATTCCCCAACGTGCATTATAAGTTACAAAAGAAACTCAGAACCTTGTGCCAAGTCTAACTCAATGAATTTTTTCCTTAAGGTGGTGAATGACCTCGTGTTCAGTGGCTCCAGTGACCAGTCAGTCCATGCCCACAACATTCATGTAAGCCTTGCAGGCGTAAAGAAATCTTTAACAGAATGGTGGGTCAAGCTGGAAGGATCCATCAAGTCTCTTACAATTTAAATTAAGCCCCTTTCCCAGTGAGAGACTTAGTAATACTTTGCATGCATAAGCTCTTAGACGATATTGAGCACCCTAGAAATTCTGACTTTGTCAAAGTGTTTAATATAGGACAGGCTTAAAGTTTACGTAAGGTTTAGTTTGAGTGCTGCATTTAAACTTGAGATAAATTGAGCATCTGAGGTGCTAAGAAAGTAGATATGATATGTAGTTTAAAATAGAACAAATGAAAACAGCCAAGAGACTCCGCTCACGACAGAGAGGCCACTCTCTGATGTGCAGGCCTGGTCTGTGACCCCGGGGGCAGTCAGCCCTTGGGGACTTATCCAGACCCAGTGAAATGATAAAAGTGAAAGTATAGTTGACCCTGAACCACACAGGTTTGTACTGCTTGGCTCTATATATACGTGGATTTTTTTTTTCAATAAATATTGTACTGTTTTTGCTCTGTGATGGTGAATCCGTGGATGCAGAAGGCTAACTGTATGCATTGTTCTGTGCCATTTTATGTAGGCGACTTGAGCATCCTAGGATTTTGGTATATGCAGGGAATGGAGGTGTGGTCCTAGAACCATTTTTCCATGGATACTAAGGGACAACTTCGGTTTTGGGGGAGTCAAGAATTGTAGGCTGTTTTTCAACTGCATGTGGTCACCACTCCTACCCCCTGCATTGTTCAAAGGTCAGCTGTACTTCAAGAACTATAAAATACACACAGGTAGAACTGTGACCCTCTTGTCCTGTGACACTCGATTCTCTTTACCAAGATAGATGGCATGTATTTTGTGTAGGTAACACATGCTGGTGGGAGTGCTTCAGCTGTTGAAATTAGTACAGCTACATGTGTGTACAGCTAGCTTTGGAATTGTAGAATCATAAATCTCAAAGTAGGAAAATATCTTGCAAATATCTTCTCTCTCTCTTCTGACACAGACCGGTGAGCTTGTGCGGATCTATAAAGGCCACAGCCATGCGGTGACCGTGGTGACTATCCTGGGGAAGGTGATGGTGACCGCTTGCCTGGACAAATTTGTCCGTGTGTACGAATTACAGGTAAGATTTATGTTCAGTATTTTGCTTGAATGATTTGGGGAGATTGTCTGTTTTGGTTTGATGTTGACTTTTAGATAGTGTGGTGGGATCAGAGCCCAGGAATCTACATTCTTCACAAGCACTCGAGATAATTATGCAGTGGCTGATTCACGGACTGTACTTTTAGAAACACTGCTCTGGGGTACATGGTCAGGCTTATAGGTCTCAAAATTTAAATGGCTTCTGGGTAGCAACTGCAGCCTGTAAAACACATCTAGTTCTCATGTGCAATTTCAGATTGGAGACTTCAAAGCTACACAGAAATTGGTTGTATTATTTCTAATTAGCAGCTCCTTCCTTGAGGAGGAGGACTTACTAGAAAGATTGCCATTAGAGTATATTTCTGTTAAAATGTTTCTGATGCTTCAGGTTAGTGCCTCAGGAATAGTTTTAAACCTGCCAAGGCCTTCAGGGACTGTGTTTATTAAACACAAGGTGTCGGTAACCTTAACAGTTTTTGTTTTTTTTTTCCCACCTAAGTCCCATGATCGACTACAAGTTTATGGAGGACACAAAGACATGATTGTGTGTATGACCATCCATAAAAGTATGGTGAGTGTGGTGTTCCAGGTACATATTTGCCTCTCAAAGTATTTACTATAGATTCTGCAACTGATAGTAACAATGTTACTGCTTGTCACTTCCAAAATTGACATCTGCTTCTGATGTGCCTTGTTATTGATTGCCGTTCTCTCTTGGCATAATATTATCAGGATATAACCCACTGCTATTATTGAATATTTTTCTATTAATAGCTAAAATAATTATAATTAAAATCTAATACTGCCATTAAGTAGAAATAAATTTAAGATGTTTAAAAAAAATGAGTGGTGCCTTTTCCAGAGACATTATGATCCGAACAGAACACTGAAATAGAGTCAGGAGGTTTGGCCAGTGTGGCATAGTTGTAGCAGACCTAAAAGTAGAAGCTAACTCACTTGAACCCACTAATCCTTGATTCGTTTTATTTTTAAATTATGAGGTTGAACCAGAAGGGATGTTTTTCAGACTCTGAGCAGTAGAACCCCGTGTTCCAATGAAATCCACATGCCTAATATGTAACACCCTGTGGAAGCCAGAGCCACAGCAGTTAAAGCGCAGGTGGGCACCTCGGAGCCCCGCCGTCCTGCTGTAAGCTGGGATCCCACGGCTGGCTCTCCAAGGAGCACAGCTTCAGAGCGTCTAGAGCAGATCTCACGGGGGTGTCCAACCTTTGGTGTCTCTGGGCCACACTGGAAGAAGAGTTGTCTTGGGCCACACATTAAATACACAAACACTAATGAAAACAGAATAATCTCATAATGTTTTAAGTAAATTTACAATTTTGTGTTGGGCCACATTCATAGCCATCCTGGGCTGCATGCGGCTTGTGGGCCGCAGGTTGGACACCCCTGGATACTTGCCCATTGTAGTACTATGGGGTTGGTTTGGGTTTAGTTTTGTGTTCTCTTAAGTTGCCAGAGATAGCTTTTGACTCTTATTTTGAGGATGTTTTGTAGTTTTTTGGTGAGTGTGTTTTGGTCTGATATGAATAACCTCTTTCTCTAGATCTATACAGGCTGTTACGACGGCAGTATTCAGGCTGTGAGGCTAAATCTGATGCAGAATTACCGCTGTTGGGTAAGGAGTAGAACTTCGGAGTTGCTACAGTTAGAACTGTAGGCTAATTTACAAACCTTCATCATCATCAGTGTAATGCTTTTCTATTTGAGCATCCACTTTATACCTTCCATTGTAGAGCAAGGAAGCTTATTTTTAAAAACCGCACATAAAATACTTCTATATTTCTTTTTTTAAAAATATCTTGTTTGTTTATTTATTTTTAGAGAGAGGGGAAGGGAGGAAGAAAAAAAGAGAAACATCAATGTGTGGTTGCCTCTTGTGTGCCCCCTACTGGGGACCTGGCCCACAACCCAGGCATGTGCCCTACTGGGAATCGAACTAGCAACCCTTTGCTTCACAGTCCAGAGCTCAATCCTCTGAGCCACATCAGCCAAGGCTTCTCTATATTTCTCTAATGAAAAGTCTATTTTAGGTTTGGATAAGAGGTGTGTTTAAATATTCCCCACTCAGGTTATCCCCCTGGTGGTTTTTATTTTCTTATAAAATCAGTACATGCTTACAAAAGTATCAGTAGTGCATAAGTACATGAAATTAAAAGTAGAAGCGTTTATTTTTGTGACCTGCCCATCCTATACCCACTCCTTAAGGGTTATACACATTCATAGTTTGGTTTATATCCTCATTGGTTTGGGAGGGATGGACAAATAAAAGTTTGTATTCTTGAAGTTTAAAACCTCAGATTTCAAGGCTAAATTTCAGTTTTTGTTTTCAGTTGAGTGCTGATGATTAACCCTTAAACCTTTCACTTATTCCTTATAAGCTTTAATTTGTTTTATCAGTTCTAATATTAGTGACCAAAGAAACATTTATGACACTGATTGTTTCCCCAAACCTCTTTCCAGATTGATGGAATGAATTTTCCATTTTAAAATTTGATGTTAGGCCTGTCCACAGTTGAATTACTTTCAGCTTTTTACTTTTTGCTTTACTTTTTACTTTGTACTTTCAGCTCTTTGCTTTTTAGTTTCCTCATTGAAGAAAAGCAAATCCTAGTATAATAGGATGCAGAGCATACAAAGGAAGTGCAACTTTTTCTAGAGAAATGGGGCAGTACCGTCTGGTTATAAGACTAGAGAGATGGGATAGTTCTGACAGAGGAAGTGCTCAAACTTGCATTACGTTTTGGAAATGAGTATGTTAGAATCAGAATCATAAGATTTATTACAAGCTAGCCTGTAGGGAAAAGGCCAAGGCAGAGTCTTTATGCTTTCTCACTAACAAGTGAAATCAAGTCACATTTAGAAGTAAAACTATAGTTTAAAAAAATAAAGTAGGTGATCACAAGACTCAAGTGACAGATTACTTGTAAAGTCAGGTTTCATGGCAACACAGTTTTTTTTCCTTCATATTTTTATTATATATTTATTTACTTTTATTGTTATTCTATTACAGTTGTCCCAATTTTTCCTTTTTTGCCCTTCTCTACCCAGCCCGCTCCCCACTCCCACCATCAATCCCTACACTGTAGTCTATGTCCATTCATGTCCATGGGTCATTCGTACATGTTCTTTGATTAGTCCTTTCCCCTTCTTTCACTCATTATCCCATCCCTGCCCATGGTCACTGTCAGTCTGTTCCATGTTTCTATGTCTCTGGTCCAATTTTGCTTGTCAGTTGATTTTGTTCATTAGATTCTTCTTATTGGTGCGATCATATGGTATTGGTCTTTCACTGACTGGCCTATTTCACTTAGCATAATATTATACAGTTCCATCCATGCTGTTGCACAAAGTAGGAGTTCCTTATTTCTTTCTGCTGTGTAGTAATCCATTGTGTAAATGTATAGATTTTTGACCCACTCATTTACTGATGGGCATTTAGGTTATTTTCAGCACTTGGCTATTGTAAATAACACTGCTATGAACATTGGGTGCATAATTTCTTTTGACTTGGTATTTCAGGATTCTTAGGGTGTATTTCCAGCAGTGGAATCACTGGGTCAAAAGGCAGTTCCACTGTTAATTTTTTTAGAAAATTCCATACTGTTTTCTACAGTGGGTGCAATAGTCTGTATTCTCACTAATAGTGTACTAGGGTTCCCTTTTCTCCACATCTTCCACAGCACTTGTTTGTTGACTTATAAATAATAGCCATTCTAACAGGTATGAGGTGATATCTCATTTTGGTTTTAATTTGCATCTCTCTGATGGCTAGTGATGTGGAACATTTTTTCATAGAACACAGTTTTCTACAACAGATATTTCCATTAGTTTTTTTTAAATCAGGCACTTCTTTTATTTTGAATCCTCACCCACAGATATGTTTATTGATTTTAGAGAGAGGGGAAAGGAGGGAGGGAGAGAGAGAGACTTATCAGTGTGAGAGAGAAACATTGACTGTTTGTCTCTCCAACATGCCAGACTGGGGATCGACCTACAACCTTTTTGGTGTGTACAGGATGACCCTCCAACCAATGGAGCCACCTGGCCAGGACCAAGCACTTTTATTTTTAAGTTTGCAAGTCAGTAGTTTTTAGAATTGTTAGAAACAGCCCTTTAAATATTACAGGAATGCTCATTGTCTTTTAAAATAAATGGACAAAGAAACTCATTTTATTTTTTAAAGATTTATTTATTTTTAGAGAGGGGGAAGGGAGGGAGAGAAAGAGAAACATCAATGTGTGGTTGCTTCTTGAGTGCCCCCTACTGGGGACCTGGCCTGCAACCCAGACATGTGCCCTGGCTGGGAATCAAACGGGCAACCCTTTGGTTTGCAGGCAAGCACTCAATCCACTGAGCCACAGCAGCCAGGGCAAACTCATTTTATGATGGCAAGGTAAGGAATAAGTACAATTTAAATTGAATTTTATGGTAACTTGTCTATAAATATTTTAATTTTTCTTTTGTCTAAAGATGTAATTAGTGGCTGGTTACCTTAGTGCTTTGCCTTCTTATACCAAAGTGTCAAAAGACTTCAGTCTTTTCAAGGTTCTTCATTATATTGGTAGTTAATTTGGTTGTCTCTGGCTTTGTTTTGCTAGCAAGAACAAATTAAATAGTAAAGGAGTTTTTGTTTCCACTAGGTTTATGGCACACAAGCAGGAATGTTCCAATTTCAGGTTTCTGGTGCCCTTTTTAACTTTTCAGTCTGTTTCTCTCCAGTGGCATGGTTGCTCTCTGATATTCGGCGTGATAGATCATTTAAAACAACATCTGCTGACCGACCACACAAACCCGAACTTTCAGACTCTGAAATGTCGCTGGAAGAACTGTGATGCTTTTTTCACTGCTAGGAAAGGATCCAAACAGGTACATCAGTGGGACTCAAGGTCGACCTGAAGTCATTTGACCTGTGGGAGCGGGGTGTGGAAACCTTTTTTGCCTAATTAGAATGTTCAGAGTTGCAATAGATAGGGAGAGTCTAGGGATTTTTCTTTTCGTTATTATTCAGAGATTTGGGGGGTAGCTTAATGATGTTTCAAATGAAGAATGCCGGATCCTAACTGCCTTTCATGTAGGATTGTAGAATGTACCCACAAAGCTCTCCTTGTCTTTGATTTTCTCTTGTCCTACCAACTTTTCTTTCATGGGCCCTTTTTCTTCGGTTCCTAGGATGCTGCGGGACACATTGAACGACATGCCGAGGATGACAGCAAAGTCGATTCATGAAGTTTTTTGCCTCCCATGTTGGGAAGTCATTAGTTGAATCAATTTCACATTGGCCCCTCACATGGGCCACTCTCTTCCCTTCCCCAGGGAAGCGGGGGTGCAGGAAGTGATTCCCAGCCAGGCTTACCTGGAGCATAAGTCTGGGCAGCTCTGTGGGACAATAAGTTACACTTCAAGTTTTTGCTGGAGGTTCGTCAAATGTAAACAGATTTTAAGGAACCATAGCCCTCTGGAACAGCATGGCATGTAGTAATTTATGCTTCTAGTGTTCTCCAGATGTTTATTAAAGATGTACATCTTAATTGGTTACCTAATTTGACCCTAATCATATTTTTATTGATTTCAGTTTGTGATTTTTAGTTTGTGTTCTTACGATGGTTTAAACCTGTAGTCAGGCTTTTACATAAGTACCAGTTTGTTCAGATGCTAGATTTTTAGGATCAGTTTTAATTTTTCCAGTTGTAATAATTGGGTATCTAAAGTGGAAGCAAATGGTTTCCTTCTTAACAATTATGTTTAGTGTGTTTCGATATTCTCCTGCCTTGTAAGTGGACAGAGCTGGCTTTAAATGATAAAGGGAGACCCAGGAGATTTCTAGCAGCTGGTGTGACCACTCTGCTGACTCTGTTGTAGGGACTCGGGCGGCTCCTTACAGACGGCTCTACCTGGTGAACCTCCTGTGCGAGTTGCACTGGAGTGCTTGGCTCAGGGCGACACACAGACCCAGTGTCCGCCTTGCAGTGTGGCGCTCAGGCCCTACCTGGGTGCTCCTTGCTGCAGGGACTGAACTGGAAGTGTAGCCTTTATCTCCCATTCTGGTTTCAGGCTCTCCCAGGCTGCTGTGGGTTTGAAACCTTTTAGTTTGCTCCATTGCCCACCCCTGTCTCTCCCATTCTCTAGATGGCAGCCAGCAGGTACTTCCCTGGGCTTACAGGATGCTTTCCACTCACCTGCAGCAACCAAGATGGGAGAGTTAGGGTAAAGTACCTGAATTCAGTTTTTAGGGCCTCAAGCAGGCTTCTCAGAGACTGATTCTAAAACCTTTGTCTTGCCTTCACCCTCCACGTGCTGGGAAAGAAGAGTGGAATCTGGGGATGATAGAGACTCTGCCTGTCCCCTGAGAGCAGCCACTTTAACAAAGCCTTAGACTGCTTTGTTTTTAGATTTTCTCTGGACTCTTAAGCGATAGAAGTATTGCTTTCCATTCTTTTGTTTCTGGATTCACAGAACTCTGAAAGATTCCTCAGAGATAAGAAGGAGAGAGGAGAGCCTAGGGCCATACAGCCAAGCTTTGGGATGTGGCACCTACTGTTTCCTAGGATAGCAGAGTATCCAGGTTTCTCTCCACTCCCGTTAGTGAACACACATGTACTCATGTGTCTTCTTCACTCTGGCTCTAGGGCAGGGGAGCTTCAGTGGGAACTCATGGGTAGGTTTCAAGAGGGTATGGGGACTCCCTGAAGTCATATACAAGACAAAGTATGTGTTCTTTTCTCCAGGGAAGGCTGAGTGGTTCTTACTGGATCCCAAACATTGAGAAGTAATATAGGAGCTACCACTAACTAATGAGTGGCTCCCCAGCTATTTACTTCTGTCTTTGTGAGTGGGGAAACTTCTGCTGACTGCAGTGTCTACTGAGATTTACAGGACACCAGAGGGAACAGAGAGGATCCTGTTGCATAAAGACTCTGTGCTGGTTCTCAGGACCCTCCCACCTCTCACCCCCATTTCCTGGATAGGCAGCCAGAGGAGCTGGGCTGTTCTGTGGGTTTGGGAATAGTGATTCCCCAGGAAAGTATATTCAGATTTATTGCCAAACCTGGCATTTTTCTCTGGGCTGCAGTGAAGCAGCATTTACAAGTTGACTGGGCAGTGTGCTAGGAAAGCCTCACATGCTCCGTTGCATAGTGTCCTTCTGTCCTGCCTGAGGACCTTTCCTGAAACTCAGTGGCAGGTGTTGGGCAGTCGTGGGAACCTCTGCAGGTAAAATCGGTAAGAACCGGTTTGGATTTCACTTTGGTGGAATTGTGCACAATCTTCCTGCCTTTGTGTGTGAATGTACCTTATGTGTGTATGTGCATGCAGGGGCACCTGTCCTGTAATGCTTTTCCTCATTTCATAAAACTTGTCTTTGAAGTAGTGGCAGTGATGTGTTTGTTTCATGGATGTGTACAGTGTATTTAGCATCAGGTTAGTGTGTTACCCTAAATGCAACGCTCCAGCCCTTTGTTTAGCAATAAATGCACCACAAGCACCTTGGCTGCTTATGTATGGTTGTGTGTTACTACTTTTAAATGTCTTGAAAGTTATGCAGAATTTTGGCTGTTTTTATCTTCTACAATGCCTTGACTGGTTCTAGCCCTCTGCCCTGCCTCAGAGAAGAGCTGTGGCTCAGGGATTTGCTTATCTCCACATGTACTTTAAGAAGACAGGAAAATTCCATGACCTGACAAAACCTAACTCATTTATTATAAGGAGTTGGCGGCCATTTTTTAGAATGTTATTGATAATTGCGTGTGCCTACTTCAAACGGCTTGAAGCCAAGGGAACAATAGAGTGAAGACTGTTGTGTGCTTATGGTAGTGACTTCATGGTGGAGTGTTCTGATATGATATCAGTCACTTCAAATTTTCCCCTAAAGTTTTAATCAGGTTCAAAATGCATTGTAGCATAATCATGTACTCAGTTATACAGCAATTAAACATGATGCAACAAAACTCTAAGAACAAAGAATTATTTTAACCTCGTGTTACTTGAATTGAAGAGAACGTCATTGTCACTCCATTCCTGCTTTTGTGGGGAGGATTTTTTTCTGTCTCAGAAGAGCCAGCGGTTGAGTGTTTGACCTGCTTATAAGTTACAGGCAATATCATTGCTGTTTAAGTAATCACTTGCCTCACAAATGTTTCTGTTTGTTTGTTGGATTGTTTTAGGGGGTAGCCCATACAGTGGACAGCTTCAGTGATGGGTATGTGGATGGTTTGCTGGGAGCAAGTGTACAACAGTGCAGGGGTGTGGTATGTTTCAGGAAGAGAATTCATTGGAGGGGAGATCAGAGTATATTGTGAAGTGAGATTTAAATTGCACATTCCCTCTGGTTTGTTCAGATAGCTACAGTTAACATGTGCTGGCTTATAAATTTTGTTTCTGTCGCCCAAAGGGGAGCTTTTAGAACTGCCAGGAAGGCCATGCCTGCCACATTGATGAAACAGTGGGTTTGCCCCTGCCCCAGGCCCTCAGGGTCCTCAAGATTGCAGAGAGGCCGCCTGCTAGCCAGGAACAGAAGCTGTGGTGGGGGTGCTGTGGGCTGTACTGGGCTCCACGTGCAGGGAAGTGTGAAATTTGGGTGTGAGATTTGGGTGTGAACCTGAACTCTTCCTTATCAGACAGTAACCTCTCACCTCACCTCCAACTCCTAGTGTGTGGCCCTGCTGGGTCACTTGGCCCCTAAAATTTCCCAGATTTGCGATAAATTCAAGGTGGTAGCCCAGTTAGATTGGGGGAGGAGGAGAGTCAAGGAGGAAAGGCTACTGAAGGTCTTTCTCCTGCTTGAGAGGGATGCGTGCTGGGAGCCACTCCAGCACCCCTGATGTTCGAGCTGTTTCTATGGCTTGTGGGTTAGAATAATTAACTCATGACATTTGACTGCAAAAATGTTTATAAACAAATAGCTTATCCTTCTTATATTTTGGTATAAACCTGTGAACTTCATAACTTTGTAAAGCAAGGTATAAAGCAAATTCAAGAGGAAAATAAAGTACTTTTACTAATTGTTTACTTTTGTTACCTTATCTGCCCATCCTAGCCCACCTTTTCCTTTCCATGTTGGTACAAAGACTAAAGAAAATGGGTGGAAAACACAAGTGGTTTATAGATAAGCCACACACTATGGGCCAGATGAGTCTGGTAGACAGCTACATTTGAGGATTTGTTCAAGGTCATATGCAGAGATCAGTTAGTTAATGGAGGAGCTAGGATTAAAAACTACATTTTTGCCCCATTACACTTAGGTAAGTGACCCTCCAGTTACAGGTGGCCCATGTATTCCTGTTCCATATACCAACAGCTGTTCCCCTCCCTTTCCTCATGTGTCCTGAACAGTATCTGAGTGATTTCTGTGCTCGAGAAACAGCTCGGAGTTTATTTGTGTGTGTGTGTGTGTGTGTGTGTGTGTGTGTGTGTGTGTGTGTGTGTGTGTTTTCCCTTGTTGTATTCTGAAACCAGGGCTCCCTCTGTGACGGGAGTGTGAGATTGGAAACTGCTGAGCCCTGCTGTGGCCGATATGTAATGTGAGAGAACAAAACACGATGGAGCCAGCCATACACATGCCTTTATTTAGATCAGCGTTTTCCAGAATGCAGCCAGACTTATGGGTCAGATGGCCGGAAGTACCCAGCTCTCTTTTACTGAGCTAGTTTACCCCAGAGAGGGCCCATCCTGAAACAGTCCGACCCAAGTGCTGCTTTGGTTACTGTCCCATGGGTGGGACACGGAAAGGGGAGAGAGAGCTCTAGCAGAGGAAGTACTGAGTGCCATTGGCAATTGCTTCTGTGAACAGCCTAGGGCACACCAAGGGGGGCATTTGCTTCAGAGATGAGGCTTCTCAGATTCCAAGCAAATCTTCCAGTAGGGCTACAACTAGCTGAGGCAGGCAGACACTTTCCTGCACATGCAAAGGGACAAAGGTCCTTCACGAAAGGGAGAGTGTGGGCATGATAGATGCCCTGAGGCCAAGTGGGAAGTGAAGTAGAGGAAGAACAAGACCGATGAGGCATCTGGAGGCCTGATGAGGGTGCAGCTACCACAACCTTCGAGGTGAGTGGCTCTAGTTACGTTGGCTGAAGTTGAAATCCTGAGTGGTCCTGCCCAACCCTGGCCGAGGCCCGCCTGGTTCAGGCATACATGGTGAGCTGCAGCCACTGAAAGGAAATCCCAAGATCAGGCTGCAGCCCTCGGGATCTGATAGGGGAGGGGGAAGCACAGGCCCCATATGCCTGGGAAGGCACGTTTTCCTGCATAAAGTCCCTTTAGGGACCGAGGACCCTTGGGAGTGTGCATCCCTCACTGTGCTTCCCTTCATGTTCCTGTCCGATCCCATCCCTCCATCACCATTCGGAGGTGAAGAGCGTGCGGAGGGTCTAGTCTGCCTCATTGACTCCTTGAATGTTAAGGCGGGGAGGAGTGTGCTGCTGCTTGCAGGCTTTACCTCTAGAACGTTAAGTTTGATGATACCGTCTCCATCCTTGTCAAACGCATTAAAAGCTCCTGTGTGGGGAAATGAATACAGACTGGAGGCCACAGGCTCACCCCACCTCCACTACTATAAATTTCTTAAGAGGACCATGTTCTGCCAGGCCGAGCATCAATAGCTCTCCCTCCACCCACACATCCTGAGCCTGAAGAGGGCCTTCACCTTTGTTCACCCCAGAGAGCAGGTTGGGGGATGATGCGGCTGAGATTCCCACTGCCACAGCTCTCACTGCGGGAGAAGGGCAGGAAGACCCCCACTTACTGAACATGCCCTCCATCCTGACGAAGCAGCAGATGAAACTGTCGAAGTCGATGTTCATGTACTTGTCTGCGTACCGCATGGTAATGATGTCATAGAGCTGACTGTTGAGGTGGAACCCTATGGAGGGAGCACTTGAGAGGAGGAAGTGGAGCCGCAGTCCTGAGGCCTGCCTGCTATTTCCCTGCCCTTGGGAAAGGTGGAGAGAAGCCCTTTCTCTGGGGGGTGAGGCCCCTGGCCTTGTTCTCCCCACTTCCAGCTCCCACCAGCTCCAGGCCACATCCCAGCCACACCCCTTCTGTCTCACCTGCATCATTGACTGCATTTCGCATTTCGTAGCTGTTGATGGTGCCAGATTGGTCTGTGTCATAGTGTTTGAAAATTGTCTAGCAATAGAAAGTTTGAGGACAGCAGTTACACACTGAACCCCTGAATCAATCTCCTTCGCACCCACGCTTGTTTCTCTCTCCCCACCTGCCAGGCTTTAATCTTCTTCCAGAGGTGATGGAATTCTTGCAGGTTCAGTCTCCCAGAGCCATCTGTCTGGAGGAAGGTCAGGGCTACAGGGTGCACACAGCAGAATCCCCCTGGGTCGGGAGCAGGTTTCTAGGGGCTTCTGCAGAGAAGGCAGCCCCACAGGAAGGCTCTGTCCAGGGTACCCTACCCACTGTCCTGTACTTAACGCCCTATCCTGTTATTTAACCTTCCCCTCCATGCCTCCCCAAGCAGAGTTAGAGTCTACGACTCAGAGATGGTGTCCCAAGGACCACTTGTGCTTGGGCGGGAAAGAGCAGGGGCCAGGGGCTGGTTACAACCCAGTGGCCTCTCCAACTTGTACCTCCTCCTGTCGCCACTTTCAGACCAGCAGCCAGTAGGTTCTGACTCAGGACCTACTTGGGTTTTTCTTTGGGCTCAAATTTGGGCCCCTGTGCCTGCCTGGGCACCCCTCACTATGGGCCTGGCCCCTGACAGAGGTTTGGGAAGGGTGGCAGGAAGGATACGTCCATGAGGGCGATCATGCTGCGGCAGGACTCCAGCGTGAAGCCTTGTGTCTTCAGGTCCTTGTCTGGGAGGCAGAGAGGAATGAGGAACTGCACTGAGGTGACTGACACACACACCTGCACACACACGGGGGGGAGCCACTCACGTTTGTTCACAACTGTGTTAAGGATGTTCTTGAGCTCATCAGCACAGATCTCCATGTCCTGAGAAAGAAGGGAGTAGAGCCACGGTTCAAGGGTACAGCAGCAGGTGGAACAGAGGCTTTGCAAAGTGAATCCCAGCTGTCCGTGTTTGTAAAGTCCCCACCAGTGCTATTCTGTCGGAGGGATGCCGGAGCTTTTATGTGGAAGACAGACATTGCACCCTTGGCCACCCAGACTGCAGTGGGTGGCTCGGAGCAAGGAGGCCTCTGTGCCACCCAGAGATCCTTTCGTCTAAAACTCCAGGGCTGGCCCCATGGGTGTCTGTGCCACACACGTACGTCCCCTGTTTCTGCCAAAAGCCATGATGGCTTCTACTGAACAAGGGTGAAATAATTGGTCGCTCGAGCAGTTCACAAGGGGAGGACGTCTGGGAGTCGGGGCTGGAAGTACTCACATCGCCCGCTATTTGCTTGAAAATGTTCTGGAAGTGTTGCTGTTCTTCACTTTCCTGGTCGGTGTTGTCAGGCCGTGGCTGTGGAAGCACAAGGAAAACTGGTTCACAGGGATCAGGGAGATGGATGGACCCTTGAGGAATGCTCCTTCTGGGCCAAAGGAGCCAGAGTGTCTCACAGCAGCCCTTGGTGGCAGCAGGCGCTGGGGACAGGCAAGTGCTCTTCCTTCCCGGGCAAACCTGGTGCGCTGGAGTGGGAATGCCTCAGGTGCCTGCAGCCTCTCCCACCATACCTCCCCAGCCCTGACGCTCCAGACAGAAATGCATTAGCCATGCAGACACATAGGCAGCCCCCATGGTGCCTTTCCCCCCCATCCTCATCAGCTGGAGTCTCCTCCCCTGCTGTGAGCCTGACCATCCCAACCAAACAAGTCCCAGCATGACAAAGGCCAGGCCATTCTGACACCCCCAGCTGCCTCTGCCGTCAAGGCCAAGTCCTCAGAGGATCCCTCTCCCCACTCCATTGCATGGGCATTCCAGGGTAGAGGCAGTAGCCCTGGGCTTGTCTGTGGACTTTTGTCCCTTAGCCCTACCTCCACTGATTGTTATGTGACCACCTCTCCCCACCCCAGTCTAACACCCTTCCTGGAGCTCTGGAGGACTCCATTTCTGATGTTAGCCCCTTTCCTCCTCCTGTTCTTTCTCCCCCATTGTTAAGAGCTGGAGGCCACCAGGAAACAGGAGTTGCTCTGGTTCAGGCTTTGCCAGCCCCTCCACTCTGGTCCAGCAGGGAGGCTCAGCCTGCACTTCCCAGGCCAGGGACTGCCCTGGTGGGACCGCCAACCCCCAAGGCACTCATTCACTCAAGCAGCATCCCAAATTTCAGGAGAACATGATGAAAGGTCAGTGGGTAAATCCAAACCTCTATATGTTCAAGGGACACCCCGCCTGCCCCCCCACGCCTGCGGCCGCTCCAACCTGAGCACCCTAGGAGCACAGCAGGCCCCGGTGTGCTGGCCTGGCCACCCCAGTGCATGCCACATGCTCAGAAACCTGTGGGGGTTTCTCTTGCTTATCAGGGCTCGTTTTATCTTTGCCCTCTTCCGAATCCTGGTCCACACTCAGTTCCTTGTTGCTGTTTGCTCTGTCTGAGACGAAAATGATGGGCTGGAGAGAGGAGGGGAGTGGGGAGGGGGCAGGAAGGAAGTGAGAATTACAGGCTGAGTGGGAACTTGGAGTCAGCTTCGCTCTGGAGATGCGGGTCCAGTGAAGAGGGAAAGAACAGTTAGGAGTTCTTGAACCTCAGTTCAAGCTCCGTTTCTGCCACTAACAAACTGCAGGGAAAGTCTTTCTGGACCTCAGTTCCTCATCTCCTCACAATAGAGTTATGAGGGTTAAACCAGCTAGTAAGCACGTGCAAAAATGCTAAGAATGCTAAAAGCGACATGATATAGTGCAGTGGTTTTCAAATACTTTGTACTTTTTTTTTCCCCTAATGGAGATTCAGTTCAAATTAAATATCTCCAGAAGCCCAGTGTATATAAAGTCATTAAAATCAGAACTTCTCCTCTTGATGAACAGGGCAGAGCTCTATTCCCTCCGTACCCCTCTATTGCCATGGCAGTTACTGAGGCACCTCCAGGGCCTCTAGCATTCTGCAGAGGACAAATTAAAAACAGGACTCCGATTAGTGGCATGGCCCATGGGTGAGAAGTCCCAGCACGGGGCTGGAACCCCAGCCCCACCATCACATATGAGAAACATCCTCTCTGGCTTCAGTTTACTCTCCATTAATGTAGATAATAAGTCCTGCTCTGTGCTCCTCATAGGGCTCTTGTGGGGGGTCACCTGAGATACCGAATGTGAAAGTGGACTGCAAAAGCATTTCAGAGGCCACACAAACGTAAGGGATGTTTCAAGACATGCACAGGCAAACGAAGACAGGAAAAGGTGGAAAGCAGTGTCTGTGTTGCCTTGGTCCTGGTCAGAGCCATGTGCCCTGCAGGGCAGGCAGAGGGAGGCCAGGCTGTAGGGGCCAGTGGCATCAGTGCAGAGAGCAGTGGGGCAGCCAAAGTCCCTCAGAGCAGAAGAGGAGCCTGACGGGTCTGTGAGTCCCCAGCTGCCTTTCCATGGTGTTCGTCTAGGACAGCAAGAATGGACAAACCTATGGAAACAGCTCCCCCAGCTTGGGTCCCTAGCAGGCCCCCAAGTCCTGGTTGGCTCTGGCGTCCAAGCAAAGGGTCTTGCTCAAACAACTGAAGTTTGTGGGATCACAGAGCAATGGGGTCACAGTCAGACAGGGACATGTGCGCATGCCCAGCATGTATCTCCAGGCCCCAGAGTGGGTCTGGACAACACAGGCCGTGGAGTGCAACGAGCCTGCACCAGAGATGGGAGGGCAAGAAACACGGGTCTGGGAGCAGACAGGCATGGTGTCCGGCTCTGGTTTCCCCCACTCATTATCTGTGGGTCCTTGGGCAAGTTGCTTCATTCCTCTGAATCTTTATCCTCACTTATAAAAGTGGAATAATGACAGCACCTGCCTTCAGATACTGTTGTGATTGAAAACTGTTTTACCTCCAGCATAGTGCCTAAGGTGCGGTAGGTGCTTGATGAAAGTCAGGTGCAGTCTGCACCAGCACCTGTACTTGGAGGACCCTCCGATGGATCCTTCCAGATGCTGTCATCAACACTAACACCCAATGCTGACAGCCTGCGGCTCCTGCACCATGGGCTCAAGGATGTCCAAAGGTCAGTCATTTCTGGATGGTTCTCTGGGCAGTCAACCCAAAATTCTATAAGGGGTAACCACTATCAGAGGCATTACTGCCCTGGCGACCCAGGGGGAGCTCATGGCTAAATGGAGCAAGGATGGAGTAGGGAGAGTTTGAGTTGCTAAACAACTGTGATCTTAAGTTCCCAAAGGAAACAGGGTCTCTGGTCACAGAGAAAGCTTTAGCACACATGGTCACTGTCGGCAGTGGCAGCCTCACAGCAGCTGAATGTAACCCGGACAGCCAGGAGGGGCTATCTGAGGCCCTGGTGAATCAGGGTGACTCCCCAAGACCCCAAGAGAGCTGCCCAGGTAGCTCTCTTTCCTTTTTCCTCTTGAGCCAGTCAAGCTGAGCAGCTCCTCTGGGGCTGTGAAGGCGGAGGTTCTCTCTCCCTTTTCCCTTTGCTATCAGCACCATAACTTAGAGGGCACTAGGGTCAGAGGGAGGGGTCATTGTCTAGAAGGGGGTTTGCAACAGGCTTCACCTTGAATGAGACTGTGGCTTAGCAGACTTCTTCAGTGACTTAGCCCCTCTAGATGCCCTCTCCAACCCCTTCTTCAGAAAGCTCAGGAAAAAAAGGAGGCGTTGGGAGCAGAGAGGGAAAGGAGAGGAGGGAGGAGGAGCTGTCCTGTTTACAGAGCAGGCAGCTGGCACCCAAGACCCTCACTCAACTATCTCACTCTATACCCTGATGAAAAGATCCGGTTGCCATTCCCCCAAAGAATCCAGCCTTGCTTAGCATAGCCAAACCCACTCCTGAGAAAGATGGGCTGCTCCCTTTGGTTTTCGCAGGACCCCCCACATCAGGCCCATTTCCCCTGGTTGGCCACCCTCTCCCTCCCTTGTGTGAGGCAGGCAGTGTAGCAGTGGTGGTTCGGAAAGCAGACTGCACCTGGCTCCAAATGTTGGCTCTGCCACTTGTCTCTGTGGCCTTAGGTTAGTCCATCTGTCTGTATCTTTTCTTCCTCTGAAAATGGGTATAAGGACAGTACCAATCCCACAGGGTTACTGAGAGGATTGAGTTTATCCACAGAAAGCACCTAGAGAGTGCCTGGTCCCTGGCCTTCACTCAGTGAGCTCTTGTTGTTCTGCACCGACAGCTGCAGCAGGGCAGGGGGCGGAGCAGCAGGGGAAGAGGCAGATCTGATGCGTGTGTGCTCACACCATGCACAAACCTCGGTGCTGTGTACCCACTCACCCTGTCACACCCACCTTGGGTTTTTTCTTTTTCTGCACAAGGAAAGGAAACAGTGAATGCAGATTAAGTGAAAAGCAAGTTTCCAGAGAATCCACTGCCTTTGGCTTCCCTGTGACCTGGTTCTCAGCTTTGGGTGGGTTCTGGGGGCTAGATATCCAGGTCACCTGGAGCCAGAAGGGGCCACGAGGGTGCAGGGAGAAGAGGATTCTCCAGGTTGGGCCTGAGAGTGGCAGCTGCTATGGCTTTGATTTTAGAGTTCACTCTGTTATTGGACACGGCCAAGGAAAGGGAGATTCTACCTGTTTTGTATTTTTTAATGAAGTTGGTGACTAAAACACTGAAAAAATAGTTAACCCAAACTAGCCCCAGAATGAATTTTGTCTCATATACAGAGTTTGGGTATTTTGTTTGTTTGTTTTTGAGCAAATACTTAACATAGAGAAACTTAATGGAAATCTAGGTCTGGGGGCAGCTTTTGTACAATAAAGTCAGGCAGCCTGCATGGATGGCACCCCCCTGTGGCCACAACCTGGCAGAGTGGCTGCTCCCTGCAGCCTCCAGCCGCCTGTTGCCACCCTGCCAGTTGGCCCTCCAACACAGAAGCCAAGTGTCATTTGAGGACTGCAGGCCACTGTAGGGACACCCGAATCCCTGCACCTGCTTGCTCTACTCAGTTCGGTGACATGCTAGCTCCCATAAGCTTTTGGGTTTGCAGCTTCTGATGAACACTGTATGCTGACAACCGACGTCCAGAAGATGAGAATAGCCCCAGGCACACCTCATACTAAAAATGGCATCTGTGATAATGCAGAAGGCACTTGGAGCTCTGGCACTGGTACAGGGTCAGGATTAGAACTGTGAGTGTCACTACCTAGGAGACAGTTCAGTGGGGCATTTGCCGTCCTCTTATTGGCCCAGGATGCACCTACAGAGCGCAAGGAACTGTTTACTAACCAGGACCCAAAGCCTCAAGACTCCTCAACATGCAGATACCCCAATGTGTGCCAGCTCTGTGCTGACAGTGGGCCTCACAGCCCTGGGGACAGCTCTCAGCGTGGCGATGGTGAAGAGAGCCGAGTCTGCATTCAAAGAATCTGGCCCTGGGCTTGGCTTAGTGCACTGAAGGGCTCTGTGAACTTGCTGAACCTCTGCTTCCTTACTTTAAAACCAGGGGTAATGAGCTCATGTTAGCTCAGAAACCTTGCCAGGATCAAGTGGGAGAGCACATGTGAGGTGCGCCTGGTGAGGCCTAGAACACACGAACAGCAACCTCCTTTCGAGGGCCTGTGTGTGGCAGACAGGTCACTACACGACCTTGGTGTTCACACCTCACAAATGCCTTGCAAGGCGCATGCTGTCCCCATCTTTACAGAGGAGGAAACTGAATCAGAGGGTTTATGTAACTTATCTAGGCCACCCAGCGTGTAGGTGTGGGACCCCGGTTTTGATGCGGACTGCAGAGCTGGTGTACTTTTTCCTCTGTGTGAGCTTGCATCTCCTAATACAGTGTTGGCTGCTGCTCTTATCATCCCTTCCTATAGCCTCAATCCCTCTCTCTAATGGTTCAAACTGCTTCTCCCTTCTAGGACTCTATTCCCAGCCCCTGGGCAGTCCAGAGGCTGAACTTCCCAGCCCCTGGACTGACTAAAAGCCCCCAGACCATAAGGCCTATCGTTACTGCTGGTCATACCAAACAGAAGTTGCCATGACATGGTGTGATCACTCTGCACACCCCAGGCTCCCATCTCCCTCCGCTGATTCCCACTCTCCCCTCCACCACCTTGCTCACCTCGGCCCTTCTCACACGAAAGAGCTAAACCACTCACCACTGGCCGATCCACAGAGATTGTATTTTCAGCTTCCCTGTGAGGAACACACACAGGAGGGGGCTCAGTGTCACCAGGAACAAACAGGAAGCGCTGAGAGGATCTGCTCAGGTCACATGACTTCTCACAGCCAAGTCAGGATGACCTTAGGAGCAGCCCAGGAACTAACCTCTTGCACCTCAGGGCCCAGCCCCACGCAGGCACCACTACCAGCATCCAAGTGCAGGCACACGGGCTCTCATTCACTTTGCCCAGAGCTCCCCAGAGGCATTGATGAAGCCACTTACTCAAGACCTTCTGCTTCTTTTGGGGACAAAGATCAGAGTGGCAGGGCCTAGGAACTCATCTGTGGTGGCCAAGCGGGAAGGATGTGGCCATGCTGGCTTCCTTAGCCACCCTACCTAAAAGTTCAGTCACCCCCAACACCTCCTACCCCTCACCCCTACTTATTTTTTCTCCTTATCACTCGTTTAACTGTAACATACTATATATATGTCTTTTCCTATGTGATGTTGTCTCACGCTAGAATGTAATTGTTCATGAGGGCAGGGATTGCTTTCTGCTTAATTCACTGCTGTAGCCTCAATAAGTGTCTGTGGGATGACTGACTGACTGACTGAATGAATGAATGAATGAATGAATAGGGAAGATATGGCTGGTGGCTCAGAAGCACAGGAAGAGGTGCCGTCTGGTCAGCATATCCCAGGACTTCTGGCCACAACCATCCAGCTGTCTCGTGCTTCCAATCTCTGGAAAGGGCCATGCAGGCTCTTAGGGCCAGTGTGGAAAGCAGGGCTGGGACTCACTCAGAGAGGTTCCTCTTTTCAGAGAAGACCCGGAGGATGAACTCTCCCTCCTGGTGGGGCTCATAGGTGGAGGGCACGATGACGTACTCGCTGGGAGGCAGGCGGAAGCGCTCAGACACCTCCCGCATGTTGATGTAGGTCTTGCTCCTGGCCTTGGAGGCGTTGTACAGGAAGAAGTCCTTCTGCAGGTGCTGCTTGTTCCCGTGCATCTGAAGGAGAGAAGAGCCCTAGGGGCCTGAGCCCCTCGGGAGGGACACCCTGTCCTGCCCATAGTGCCCCCCACCCAGGGCTCCCTTCCCAGCTCCTGGCCACCCAGGTCACAGAGATGACCTACCTACTTCCAATTCCCAAGGCCTCAAATAGCTCAATGTCCCTGGAGCTCCCTACCCCACTTCCTCTTCCTTTTTTATTGTGATTCAGAAGTGAAGGTCAAGTCTATCATTTCCGCACTTGGGATCATTTACCAGAACTGCTGCCAGCCCACTCCGATTACCTCCAGGCTGGGGAAGGACCCCAAGGAGGCAAGAGGACCCTTAGCTAGGGTTTGAGGGAGGCAATTTCTCCATCCTAAAGAGGCCAGTGCCCCAGTCCGCCTCAGAATGTGGATCCATGAATATGTGTGAGTGTGTAATTGTGCAAGCATGAATGTGTATGAGTGTGAGCAAGTGTGTGCACGAGTGAACAAGTGAATACGAATGTATGAAAGCATGTGTGTGAGTCTGGTGGGCAGGGAGGGTGGAAGTCAGGAGGTCATGCGCCTGCCCTGGGGTTGAGGGGCACAGGCATAGCCTTCTCCTGTCGTAGTCCTGCCCACAAACCCCACCAGGAAGTTTCCCGCTATGCCACAGACAGACACAGGAGCCCCATGTAATGCTGCAGGTAACTGCTTGCTGCTGCCACTTCTATACCTCTTTGGGAACCTTGAGGAGAAACAGAAAGAGAAGACACTTAGATTCTGTGGATCTCAGATCCGAATGGAGACAAAAAACTTGTAGAAAGGGAACACCAGCAATTGCAGGGTGAATGCTTAGAAGTCTGATTCCCCATGTACCTAGCCTGCAGCCCCGGCCCCACTGTACTTCCCCCACTGTGGTCTCTATCCACTCCATACAGATATCTGAGATGAGCTGACACAGTGAGCCTGATACCAGGAGTTCTGGGAGGTCCTCTCTGTAAGCCCCTAAAGCCTCCTCCCTGAGAAGATGTGTATTTCTTGGTCTGAAGCTGGTCATACCTCGTAAATGGCAAAGCCGATGGTGAAGAGGTTGGCCCCCAGCTTCCGGTCCTTCCTCCGGTTCTTCTGCATCAGGGCCACCAAGAAGCTGCAGACCACCTCTGAGTCCTCGGGGTCATCGTCCTCCTCCAGGAGTTTCAGACGGTATTGCGGGTTGGTCCAGAAAGTGTCTGTGCCCCCACCCCCCCAGAAAGAAAATATGCATCAGGTCTGCCTCTTGGAGAAAGGACAGGAAGGGAAACGAGACAGAGCGAACCTATTTATCTTTGTCTCCCACATCTGCGTGCTCAATAAATATGGAAGGAATGATTCAGGCATTGGTCTAATTATTTAGGGGGTAGGTGGCAAGTAGCCTATACTTTATAATGATGGAGTTGCCCTGATTGGTTTTGTGCTTCCTTCTTCCTCTCTGAACTGCCATTTTCAGTCTTTGCTGATGGCTTTGCTTCCTCACCTGTCCCTTTAATGTTACTGATCCCTGGGATTTGGTCCTAGACCTGTTATCTCACCCTACTGCCCACACGTGGGTGATGCCTGAGCAACAGGTCCTGGCCTCCATCTCTCTTTTGACTCCCTCCCTCCTTTCCTTCCTATCTCCTTTTTTCTCTTCTTTTTTCTTCTTTTTCCCTCTCCCTCCCTCCTTCCTTCCTTCCTTCCGTCCACAAATACATACTGAGTCCCACGTACTGTTCGAATCTATGCATTCAGCTCTCTATTTTACACATCTTCACCTGGATATTCCATAGGTGCCTCAAACTTTCCATGTCTCCAACTAAACTTTCTTCCCTACAAGCTCACAATCCACTCCACCAAAAACAAATGACACATGGTGTTTTTCTCTTGTGTTTCTTATATTGCAACATTGACACCATCCACTCACACTCTTAGACTGGGAATCTTGAAGTCATTCTTCATTCTTCCCTCCCCACATTACCCAATATCTTCTCCCCTAAGCCCTCTCCCCTCCACCACTGCTGCTCCTGACTTGGCCTGCGAGTGCATCGTTTCTGGCTGGAACTCTGGCAGTAGCTGCTAACTCAGTCCTTTAGTCCCATCCTTAGCATTATGAACACAGTATTATCCCGACACAATGTCCTTGTTACCAGCTCCTTATCACAAACTCCTCAGCATGGTGGCTCCCTTCTTAGTAAAACAGGGAGGCTTTAAAGATAATGTATGTCTGGGTCTTAGTAGAAACCCAGCAAGTCCTAGTTAATATTATTCTACCTGGAATTTGTTCTGCTTGTTCCCTTCCCCCACGCCGAGCTTCTCCTACCTGGGAAGTTGCGGCAGCCTCCGGCAGAGCAGCCCCTCACCCAGCGGCCCTCATTCACAGACACCGTCCAGGTCTGGAGCTTGTCGGACTCCAGGGCATCGGCTGTGAGGTTGCAGATCTCCAGCTTTGTGAAATGGTAGATGAAATCATCATATGACATCCTGAGAAGTTGGAAGGAGAGAGAGACCCATATGGGAGGCTGGGAAAGGTAAGACTCTTGGGCTAACACAGCCCAGTGAGATAGTCCAATGGAACTTGGTCACAGTCCCAGAAAGGACCCTGTCCTCCCTTTTTTAGGGTAGAAATGGTCAATTCTGGTCTGAGTCACCTCCTCTAATAATGATTCAAATTCATGTGTCCTTGATTGGAGAGCTCAGCAGCAATGCTGTTCCCCAAAAGTTATTGTGTGAACCTGCCCTGGGGCCCAGGTGCCATGCTAGTTATAAGAGAGAATTGGGGAAGGACAACTAAGCAGATGATTTCAAGGGTGATGAGTATGACAAATAAACAATTCCAGTCCTAGGGAAGATAAGGGGGTCCTGAAGAAAGTCCCTTTAAAACTCAGACTTGGAGGCTGAGTAGAAATGATCTGTGTGAGGACGATGGTGGCATTGGGTGAGCAGAGTAAGTGGCACTTCCTTGGCTCAGAAGATGGCTCTGTGAAGGCTGGGGGGCAAGTGTCTGGAGCAGCACGTGCAGCGGAGGGCACAGGGGAGGTGGGGGCCGTGATGCTGGCTGGTCCCTGGCTCAGTCATCACTATGACCTGGGGGGCACCTCTGAGCATCTCGTCCTCACTGGGCCTCCAGCTGGAGAAGGGGAACAGGGCACAGGTCTCCCAAGGGCTGGAATCTGACGGCCTCTGTCTGGGAATTGAGGTTTGAGATTTCAGTCCCTGTCCCATCCCTCTCCCTTTGCGCTCCTCCTTGGTCTTGGACTCACCAGAACTCTCCATCCTCCATGACCTGGTGCTGCAGACGGGCCTTCTCATCTTTGTCCACAAAGCCCCAGTCCTTCCACCTGGAGGGGGAATGGAGGAATTATGGAAGGAGGAAAGGAAGGCCTGGTGTGGGTTGGGATAGGAAGTATCAGAGAAATACAAAGAAGTTCAAAGAGTGACTCATCCATCTCCAAACTGTGGCCAGTGTGAAACCATCGAAATGCGAACCTGATCTGGTCCCCTTACTGTAAAACCCAATCGTTGCTTTCCATAAGCCTCAGGGTTAGAACCAAACTCCTTAGGTGGGTTTATAACAGCTTGACCCTTCTCTGGCTGACTCTATTACCCCTTCTCACACTTTAGTTTAAGAGTTGTGCTCTGGAAATAAATAAACTGCGATTCCAATTTAATAATATCCAGTACCAACTATGGAACCATGGATAAGTCACTTAACCTCTCTTAGCTTCTGTTTTCTCAGCTGCAGAAGGGGAGTGATTATATGTTACCTACTCACAGGGCTGTGAGGAGCAGTGCATGAAATGATGCATGCAAGACTTGTAGATCAGTGCCCATCATCTAGTGAGAAATAGTCTGATATTCAAAGAGAAAGACCAGGTGAGCAAACATCTCCTTGCCCCTGCCAGCCTGGGAAACAGCCTAGCCTGTGTTTTTGAAGGCTGGGCAGTTTTACACACTCCCTTTCCTGAAGAGTGAGGAAATGAAGCACATTTGTGTCTCGGGCACACTGACAAGAATAACACTGAACTGGGTTGACCCTGGAAAGGTAAGGGATTGAGGAAGTACTTAGAGTCAAGGAGGCCAGAAGGGAAATGGAGAGCCCTGAGACCCCAAGGAGGGACACAGTGGGAAGGGGAGTCTCCCCTTGAGTGACTTGGGGCTGAGGCTCACTCATCAGCAGTCCCTGCAGTGGAGGCCTTGGCAGGAGGTGGGTTAAGGCTGGACACCAAGCTGTGAAGCTAGAGAACACAGCCAGGTCCCCGGGGATGACTCAGGCCAGTGCAGCAGACAACTGAGGGGGCGCCGAGGTCCCAGAGCATACGGTCTCATTCTAATGCCACTCCCTTCAGGCAACCTTCCTGCCTACCAAAACTAGGGGAGAGGATACCTCTTTGTGACCCTCACCATTGGTTCTTATCTCAATTATTATTAGTGTTTGTCCTTCCCACTGGGCCTTAAAGTCTACAGGGGTAGGGCCTGTGTCTCTGTGCTCGTTTCCAAGTCCCTAGATAGTAGTCTGGGGCCTGACACCCACTCATCACTGGGAAAGTAAGGCTCTGCTGCATGGACAAGTGAAAGAAACAGTAGGAGAAAAGGACTACACCTTATCACAGTCTCTTGAGGGAGAAATATCCCCAGTGTTTAGACCCATGCCTGCTATTCGGTGGGTACTCAGTAAATGGATGGCTGACTGAACCAGTAATTATGGTGCCCTGGGAAGAGAGGTGCATTGAGGTAACCCCGGGGGTGAAGGGCACACACAGCCTGGGTGTGTCCTGCTCAGCTACTGAGTCCTGCTCTCCCCTCTTGGGAGTAACAGAGGCACCCAAGGAGCTGCCTTCCATTCCATAAGGCAGGCAGGATGGGACCATAGGGCTTTGTACATGTTATGGAGTCTTTATCATACATTTCCTATGTTTGGAATTTTTGCTGCCCCCAGTCTATCGCTCTCAGTGATAAGCAGTGAGGTTCTCTCAGAGGGCCTGTGTGCCTTCTATGGGGATGGCCTGGGAGAGGAAATCTGAGCCCCAGCTAAGCACTCTCCAGGCGCAACTGCATTTTCTCCTCCTAACAGCCCACCAGGAAGAACTGATATTGTTTCCATTTTACAGGTGAGGTAACAGGGACCCTGAGAGGGGAAGTCACTTGTCTAGTCTAGACCCCTGCATTAAGAATCCCCTCCTACCTGGACCTAACTCATGCTTTCTAGAATCTCCCTTTCCAGCCAATGGCCATCAGCCAGTTCTCTGGCTCCCAGGTTCCCAGGTTCCCCGGCTCCTCCCAGCTCTTTCCTGGAGCCCACATCCCCTCTTGTCTTCTGGGGATCATTGGTTTTGAAGGTAATTTTAGCCCTAGCTGTTGTAGTACCCTTGTGGCCTTGAACCCAAGCCAGCCTCGCCCCAGGCCCTGTTGTCCCTACTCCAGGAGTCCCCTCACCTACCCATCACTCCAGGAGCCATTCCATTCCACCTGGCCCCAGGGGTTCCGCAGCCGCACCAGCTTTACTTTCTCATCCTTGAATGTGGTCTTGGGCAAAAGAGAAAATGCGCTCATGGTCTGGAGCCTTTCTGGAAAGGGGGTCTTCTGTCTTGCCCTGAGAGCTGGGATGGGATGGGGATGGGGAGAAAATTCCGTACAGGGGGCCACCCTGCCTGGTTCTGCTCAAGGAAACTAATCAGAAGCGTCCTATGGAATGGCAGAGTGAGGGGTCAGAACCTAAGAACTGAGTCCTTGCGAGTCAGGGCTTGGCCACTGCCTCACTATCTTCTCAGAATTGATTTCCCCAGTGAACTTCCTGCTTTTACCAGCTCTGGGGGAGGTGGTAGGGCATGTACTGTAGGGCCTGCTAGCACATGAGCTGTCTGTGTGTGAATTAGGAGAAACGCCCCTGCTGGCTGGGAACTACAGACAGATGTGCCCTCTAGATGGACCAATCAGGAGCAAGGTGTGCCTCTCTCCAGCCTGCTGTGCGCTGCTCCAGATGACTGCCCTCTCTGTCCATCCCTGAGTGCAGGGCACAACTGCACCAAGTATGTGCTATGGGTCTGACAAGGTTGCCAGCTCTGATGTGACCCAGTAAAGGCAAAACAGCGGAACTGTTTGGCATGAGAACCCATGAAATCAGCTCCATAAATCCAAAGTAGTTTCCATTTGTTCCTTGGAAATGTTGGGGGAAAATGGCTGCCTTTAGCACTGAGAACAAAGATAAACTGAGCACCATCTGGTGGCAAGATCCTCTCCCACGAGTCCCAGTGGCCCCCTCCAACTCCAGGCCAGGCGTCTGGCCTGAGCCTTGAGGGGTCACCTGACTGGAGGCAAGCTCTTTCTGGGGTGGGACACAGAAAGCTAAGTCCTGACCTCAGCTGCTTGACTCAAGTAGCTCTTCAAGTCCCACCCCGCCAAGCCCACCAGGCTCACCTCCTCCAGCCCAGTGACAGAGTAGGCATGTCCTTTGACGAGCCCACAGGCCATTCTGGTCTCATACTGAACTGGGACGATTGTCTGTGGAGCGAAAACCAGACAGCCTGTCAGGACTTGCAAAGCAAGCATTCTGCCGCCTGAAACGAGGTTTACACTAATTCATTTTCTGGGTTCTGTGAGGATGAGGACCCCTCCCCGCCCTGAAAGCATGCCCTGGCCATGAGAAGGCTGTTACATACCATAGGAGACACATTATGAATATAATTCTTATTGGCACATTAAGAATATAAAGCTAATTGAAAAAAAAAAGCTGTGTTGCAAAGAGGTACATACAGCATGACAACATTAAAAATAAAGATTTAGATTAAGTATATGCATAGAAAAAATCTTGGGAGGACATGTACTAAAAGTTAATGAACAGCTACTACCTTTAGATGGGGAAAGATGGGTCATTTTTCTTCTGCTTTGCCATGTGGCTTAGTGCCCTCAGTGAGCTTGTAGTACTTCTGAAAGTGCTAGACTATGAACTCTGCGAGGGGGGTACTTTGCTCCATTCACTAGCTTAGTGAACAAAGAGGAAAGGATCTTTTTTTGTTTGCTAGAATAGCTGGCACCTAGTAGGAGCTCAATGCATATGTGTTGAATGAGTAAATAGATGAATTAGAAGAGGAGAAACATTTTTAAATAAATGAAGTCCCTCTTGCCTTTCTTCCTGTTAATCTGCTGTCAGAGAAGCAGCCTGGACCCTGGAGGAGGAGCTTTCATAGAGATGCCCTCTAAGTCCTGTCTTTCCTGCCCTCAGGAGCCTCGGAGCAGACAAATTATTCTGACTTAGACCCTGGGAAGGCCTCAGGTAGAGGTCTGTGTGAGGCACTGGCTGCTGAGGGGAGCGCAACACCCACAGGACTGGGGCACGCACACTGGAGGGGCGGTCATTCCTGACACGTGGAGGCGTACACACCCGGGTTGGTCTGTCATCTGAGTCTGTGGGGAGGAGGTCTGAATCTCTGAGCAGCGAGTTATCCATGTTTCTCACCATCCGTGCAATCAACTCCCCCATTTTCAGCCCAGAAGGAGAGGTTCCATAGGTCATACTTGTGCCATCCTGGGGCCCAATGGGAAGGGTCAGGGACAGTCGGGAGAATGAGAGAGAACAAACAAAGGAGGTGATAAAAGGGGAAGAAGACCAAAGGAAGGGAGGGGTAGACAACAGGAAAGAGGAGAGAGAAATAGCATGAATGGAGAAAAGTGAGAAAACGGTTCATCTATGGGTGCTTAATGTCAGCTGATCTTGCCAAGCTTTCCTGTCCACGGAAGTACTGGGAGAGGAAGGAGCAGTCACTCAGCTTGAGAAAGGACAAAATCACACTGAGTAGCCTCCAAGGCAGGTGTGTCTCCAGAAACTCACAAGGCCTGGACAGTCTGCAGTCTCCTTATCCTTGGCTTAGGTCTCAGTTCAAACCATGCTGTTGCACTGAGAGGGGGCTTCAGGCTGAGCTTCTCCCAGACTACAACACAAGGCCCAGGCTCTGCGTGCAAGATGCCATCAAAGCCCGGTGACTGAGAGGCTTTCTTAGGGAACCATGGGCTTGGGTCCACAGCCAGGTGTGTGGCCAGCTTCATAGGGGCATGCTGGGCCTCAGCAGTCCCAGCCACAGAGGCCCACACCACCAAGGGCCTCTGGACCTATTCCTGGTATTCCAGGGCTTGGTATGTCCTTGCCCTCTCTCTTTATTGAAAACCCCCAGGAACTCTTCTACTTGAGACATTCTGTTTTCAAAGTTGAGAGCTAGTTCCTGCTTCCTAAACCAAAACATTCACCCTGACTCAGAGGAGAACCCTACACAGCTCATCACTGGGTAAGGCTTTCTGACATTTGGCTGCTCCCTGCCCTGCCCCCCATACCCCAGACTCACATCAATGGAGCAGCCCATGAGGGAGCCTCTCTCGATGGCTTTCTTCATGATCTTGTACATGTCTCTGGGAGCATCTTTGATCTCAAAAAACTCTGTCACCCCTCCTGTGAAGTCTTCCATGGCCTCTGTAGTGTTCCCACCTTTCAGAGCTTCGTAGGAACCATGGAGCCTTGAAGAGAGTATGGAGGCCAATCTGAGTCACAGGCTTCCGGGGAACATGACCCAGACACCACTGCCACCAGAGCTTTACTCTCGGGTCCTGTGATATTTTCCTACCAGTTCTCCAACGCCCCTGTAAGCTAATGGACAGGTGCCATGGTTCCCTCTCTTCACAAAGAGGAAGCTGAGCTCCAGCAGCAAAGTGACTCACCCCAGGCCACAGAGCCTGAACACCGGGACTGGAAATTAGCTGTCCTTGCTTCCTGATAGTTCTCTTTCCGTTTTACCCTGAACCCTGAGGTAGGGCCTCATGAAAGCCATCAGTAGCTTGGGTTGAGACACAATATGGCTTTCTTAATATACTACAAGCTCATGAGGTTAGGCCGAGCAAGACCCTGCCTGGAAGCTGAGCTCCAGAGATGTAATGCCTGGATGCAGGACTTGTAACACCACTGCAAAGACAGAATTAAAGAGTTCGCCCTGGGAAGCTAAAGCTAAAGAGTTCCCACACATGTCTCCATATCTGTTCTTAAACATAGTGCTTTCAGCGAGAGCAGTTTCTGCCTGGACTTGATCTCCCCTGACTTCGGGTCACAAAGAAACACACATGCATGCGCGCGCACACACACACACAGATACACATGCCTCCTCTCATGAGTGATTTCTAGACTTCCCTCACATTGGAAAGTGTTGCCTTACTTAGCATACGCCTTCTCCAGCAGAGCACTCCAGAACTCATTTTGGTGGTTGGATTTGGTGAAAACCAGCTGGTCGTTGTAAGTCGGCAGGCAGTCATCAATGACCACATCCACCCAGTCTCCATAGCGCCAGAACTGCACAGAAGCGTCACCCACAGATTACCGTTGGGCACAAGTTCCTACCCAGCATTCCTTAGAGTCTCTTTGACCCCAAAGCAGTCCCATCTCCTCAGCTCTGTGTAGTGGTGTTTGTTCATACTCTTCTGGTTGGGGATATGTGAATGTTTCTCTGACTGGACAGTGAACTCCTTGAGGGCAGGAAGTGAGTTACAAACCACTTTGTCCCTTCCACTGAGTCCAGCCCGGGATGGGGATAGTGGGTGCTCTGTGAATATCTGAGGACTTGGAATTTTCATTCTCCAGCTCAGTGAGTCTGGGGTGGGGCCCAGGTACCAGGACCTTTATGTATCTCAGCTGATTTTAATATGCAGCCAGGGTTGAGAACTACTGGTCTAGGTGAAGGTGATATACTGTTCTATGTATTTCTTCTGACAAAACAAGGTAGAAATTGTTCCTGAACAAGGATTGACATGCAAGAGAAAGAGCCTGAAACATACTCTCACCAAAGCAGGAAAATTGTCTAACAATTGCAAAGCTGATATTGTTCTTTTCTGAACAACTCAATTTTAACTGAAGAAAGCCAAATACAGTTTAATTTTCTTCTAATGAATTTTTTTTTCTCCTTATTGACACGAGGGCAAAAATCTGTCTGGTGTTTGTATTTACGTCCCTTTAGATATCAGAACCTTTAAACACCAGAGGGGAATTAGCAGCTTGATGGCACAGGGGAGAAAAAAGTTCAGGGCCTGGCCACCTTCCCTGTGCTCAGACATGGCAGCTGGAAGGTGACCCTGAACCTGAAGAGAAAATCTTTCTGGGGCCTTCAGTCCTGAGGTATAGGATCAGCAGGTACCTTAACTGACGATTTTGGTCAGTCCCAAGATGTTTGGAGCCTCTTGGGCTAGAGACAGATGGATGCCTCAGAACCCTGGAATCTGCTGGATCCCCACATATGGAACTCACTTAGTTTGGGGCCAGCATCAGGATTTGGCTCTATGCCAGGACAAGTTGGCTCCAGAAAATGTGCAATGGCTGATTGATTCTGGAACTAAGATGTATTTCTGGGCCGAACCAGAAACCTAGTCCCCAGAATAACCAGACTTTTCTTCCTGAGCACAGAAGAGGTGAATGATAGACTTGGTAAAGACCTGCCTTAAATGGAAACAAGTAAATAGGAGTCACAGTTGTGGACAGGGTTTTCTTCACAACCAAAAGGACCCTGTGGATTTCCAGGGCTAATATCTCAGGCACCGACTAGAGCAGAGCCTCGGGTAATAACAAAGCAGCCAGCCAGCTGGAGTGGCAAAAATAAACCCATAGGCCAGCAAACAGGATGTCTTCCTCCTTTTCTGGGGCACAGCCAAAGGGGTGTGTGTGGGGGGGTATGTGGGGGGCAGAAATAAACAATTGCTTCCTCACTGGCTTGAGTCCTGAAGGGGGTCACCACCAACAGCCACTGCTGGGAGGGTGGGTGGAACCTTTGTGGAGCCAAGGGGAAGTCAAGCCCAGGGGACTGGTGGTGAGTGGATGGCAGCTGGCCACTCCCATTACCTCACCTGGAAGTGGAAGATTCCCGCATAGTTTTCAGTGAAAGTTTGATCGTGGGGGATGACTCGGAAAAGCAGGTGCTTGTTCAGGGTCAGGCAAGCGATGGCTGCAAGAAACCAGCAGTCCCCTGCAGGCAAACACAGGCACAGGTCAAAGGAGGGGCCTGCACCTCCAGACGAGAGACCCAATCTCAGGGCTGCTCCACTTCTCTGAAGAGCAGGTTCAAGTGGTGCTCACTGGCCTACTTCCAGGTCCTACCTCGCGGAGGTGTGGACCAGGGCAGGGGTCTGAGAACAGTCACCTGACAACGTGATCCGCTCAGCGGGGGGTCACTCACACCTTCCTGGGCGGTTTTCCTGAAGGCCGTTGGCAATTCCTCCAGGAATTGCAACACAAACTCACTTCCTTCTTGGGCCTCAGTGGAGACAGAGTCCTGAATCACAACACCTGTGGGAAACCCGCCCTGCCCTGTATCTGCAAGGTGAGTCCATCTCCCCTTCTGACCATATGAGACTGAGACTGAGCATGAGTCATCAGCCAAGCGGGTTTGTAATGTAAGGAGACCGGCAGCTGCTCTGGAACCAGTCTGCAGGGGGCGCTGAGACATTGCTGATAATGGAATGAGACAGGAACATTTTCTTACCCCTAAACTTCCTTCCTGGCTGAGTCCTGTATGTAGTGGGAGGTGACACTTTGCTGTGTGTGTGTGTGTGTGTGTGTGTGTGTGTGTGAGAGAGAGAGAGAGAGAGAGAGAGAGAGAGAGAGAGAGAGAGAGAGAGGGAGGGAGGGAGAG